>QLOM01005133.1:0-47936 GCA_003313785.1 Termitomyces sp. MG148
GGAAGGTGAGGAGGACGAATTGGAGGAGGGGGAGGGGGAGGCAATGGGCAAGGAGGGCAATAAGGAGGGCGGGGAAAACGGTTTCGAGCGTGAGGGGGACGCAATGGATAACAGGGAGGACAGTGAGGAGGGCGGTAAGGAGGGTAAAACGGAGGGCGAGGCTCTCTCTAAAGCGCCATTCAGATATGCTATTTACTAAGAAACCAGGCACTCACAGTTTCAAGTTGTCCAACGGGAGCAGCAAGCCCAGGGACGAGTAGTGTGGCGCTGCCGAGAATAGCTGTAAGGGCAAAGGTCGAGAACTTCATGGAGGGCGCGTGTGAGGAGCAGTGGATCTAAATCGTCCAAGAGTCATCGACATAGCTGTTTTGAAGTCATTATATACCTGGAAAGAGGAGTTATCCAGAATTTGACTGGCAAGACATTGTTCATCAGAAATAGAACCATGCGTCTGGGGGAAAATGCATCTGATTACAGGTTCCAGGAGCAGACTCACTGTCGGAACATCGAAAGAAAAGAGGAGGCCAACTCCCTAGACAATGCCGTGCCTGTGATTGCAAATCACATTGATCTCCCTGCCAAGAAACCGTAGACCCTGCGGAGATTCCGAAGGTAGACCGAAACGAAGACGAGAGCAAATTTGACAACAGCCACAATTTTATGTGTTCACGAAGATTTGATACTTCGAGTGGCTTGTACGGATGACATGACTCAGATGAGGAGGACAGGTTCTTGGGGATGTCCGTAGCATACTTGGTACGCGATTCAGACCACATGTAGTACGCCCCGGTCATTCATCCCCGGCATTACTACAAACCTAACATCAACATTGATGAATTTTAGACTGAGTCAAGAGCGGATCACGGCTTTGGCTTGGCTACAACATCACGGTCCACGGGCGCCAATCAATCGGGCAAATAGATGGATAGAGAGAATTTGGAAGAAGGGCTCGGAATCACCAACATACAAAAATTCTCTCATTGTACGATGTTTGTTACTATGAAATCCTCGGCTGTGCATATACATCAGTCATTCTACTTGTCTCTGTCAAACATTCGGAGTAAGGATACATAAGTACTCGCGATTTCTGACTTTTTATGGCAGTATCCCTTCACCCATGGCGTGTAGAAGCCGGGAACACATACTTTGCAAATTAAATCAAGGACTACTCATATACATTCTACAAGAAATCGATTGCACTCAACTCCTTTCACTTCTCTTGTTGATTCGAGGGGTCTAGCAATAACCCTAAACTATCTCGAATGCGACGCGCCATAATCTCGATATATGCATGACTCCGGTTCTGCACCTCTGCACCCTAAATGAAAGTGAAAGGTGAGCCGACACATAATCCAGGCAGAGATTGACGTACATTTTTTAGATCGAGTCCCTCAAGCTTCACTAGGACTGGACCTAATCGTTGCCCAACGTCTTCTTTGAACGTTGCGGGGTCCGGAGATGCCAAGAAACGCATAGTCGCGTTCATAGCGTCCTGGGGCTTGCTGCTGTTAAACAAAGCAGAAAGGGAGAGTGAGGCAGAAGGGGCGGGGAGTGCAGACGTAGGAGAAGCATAATGCTGTATGTGCCTCCAGAGGAGAAGGAGAAGCATTTCTATCGTGTCTGAGAGATGTCAAGCATCAATAATCACAGTTTTAAGGATCAGAGACTTACCAAGTAAAATCCGGGCTTCCCTAATGGCTGCCCTTTGGACGTTCTCGAGTTCCTCACAAATTAGTTGACGTTTTTGCGCGACATCCAGGTCCTGAAAAAGGGATCTGTGTCTGTCCATCACAATCTGGCACAAGTTGGTAAGACAGTGAGTGAGATGGCATTTATAATGCTTACGTCTGTAACAGTGTCCACTGCAATATGGTCGTGAGCGGCGAGCTCAGCACCCAGATCTGCGATCTGCTTCAAGGTCTGGGCAAGCTCTGTAGAAAGTGCACTGAGCGAACTGAGAGCGTCGCCAACCGTAGGTATTGTGGCTAAGGATATGTCAGAACGGTTACAAGTCATAAAAACACAGAGCTCACCAAGAAATTGGGAATGGGTTTCCTCACGTCGGATTTGCGCCGTAATCGGGGACAAGATTAGTGTGATCTCGGGTTCTGAAATATTTTAGCATGTCTTCGCAGGGACGAAGAGTAAAGCTATGCCGACCTGTAAAGTCACTGGCTGCGCCAATATAAACAATGATACTCTTCCTCAAAAATCGTTCCCGCTGTCGAACTGTGACATCAAATTTTGTTATAGCACCACATCCTAGAATAGTTTCAGGAACTCCATGTTTACAAAAGAAGACAACACACCAAATGCACGTTCCTTTGCTGATTGTGCTTCGACATCAGTTTGTGGTAGGATGTGAGCAAAACATTTTCCGCTACTAAGGGATCGTGCAGCGAGGGTGAGAATTGCGGCGTGAATAGCGCCAAAACCAGAATTACTGGACAACTAAGTAAAACTGTAAGGAGTGACATTTGAATAGATTACCTGATAACGCACCATTTCAGACTTTGGAACGATCTGAAGGACATTCGAGGCGAGTGTGACTAAGAGATGAATCTCTTCTAGAAATGCCAATGGAACGTAATCTGCATCATTCTTAAGGAGAATTGTGAAAGTTGCACTATGACTATTGATGAGATCCAAAGCCTGAGAAACATCTGAATCATAGTTGAACAAGACTAGTAGAGCTTTGTAGTACCTGATTGACGATAGTACTATGCCTGTTTCCCAGAGTTGCAAGCAAAGCAGTGACGAGCTGGAGGGCCGGCATGAGGAGTTGATGATAACGTTGAATTGCAGACGGTAGAAAAGAGTCTCGATCTAGAATCTGACGTCAGCAACACTTCGAGGATGAGCAACAGGAACTTACCCATGAAAGACTGATCCGCCTCGGGTCGCGCATCGAGGAAGTCACACCGGGTCAGGACAGGTACTACCTGTGCTTCTAGCAACCGTTCTGCCCCCACTCGTGTTTGCGCCATTCGAATGAAGAAGGACATTTTTGCTTCAAAAACATAAAGTGGATTCAGGTCATCTACCAAAGATGAGATAAATCCAAAATATTCATAGAATCACGAACCTGGGTCAGGCTTGAGTACCGATAGCAAACGTGAATCGGATTCCTTCAGTCCCTGCACAAAATTCGCCAGTATCCCGTGTTTCGTTAGGACCGCTGTGACCATATGAAGTTTTTCTGCTCCTGAGAGTTCGACAATAGCGTCCAGGAGCATAAATGCCACAGTCTTCCATACTTCGGTTCCATCGATAGCATCTCGAGTGATTATTGCAATCAAGCGTTCCATGCCACCTTTCAATGCTTCTAAACTTCCTGCTTGTAAGGCACTGAAACTTTGTGTAATTGGAACCCGATTTAGTGAGAGGTTGGATGGGCTTCCATCGAAATAGTTCTCTTGGCTTTTGGATGAAGTCAAAGACAAGGAATACTTCGCCCTCCCTATTGAAACGGCAGAACGTTCGTCATGACTTGGTGACGATAACAGATGCACGTAGTTGATCAAGGCTGCATATAGATTTCCTCGCACAAGCTCCACTCGATTGTTTTCCGTGATGCATTCAAGAATGTTGCGAAGAATGGCGAACAAACGCTCTGCGGGCAAGGAACCAGACTCGAGATTGCCATCCGCTGACTGAGCGATGAGCTGTTGGCGTCTGTCGTCACGTAACTTGGTGATAGATGATAGGACAGCTTCAGATAACAGCACCGCTGTGGGTTCCTCGATTTGCGGGGATCGAATGGCAGAAGGAAGAACGTGCAGGAGGTCAAATAGCATATTCTCTCGTCGGTCGTGGGGTAGGCGATCGAAACACTTTGTCAAGGCTAGATCCAGCAGGCGCCTCCATGCTTCATAACCTTTTATCACTGAATGCGAGATCTCTCGACGATGATTTTCGACAACACAGCTTTCCAAAATATAGGCAGCCTCCCGCTGGAGTTGTTCCGCGTGCGCAATTGTTACAATGATACCTTGAGCATGGAGCGCGCGCTTGGCAGTTGTCAAGAGGGACAGAAGTGCAGTTCGATCTATGATTTCGCAACCCGCAAGATTCGCACGGACACATGAGTGGATATTAAGTTGGTTGAGGAACTGAAGATCGAGCGGTTCGATCTGTAAGCTGTCCGACCAGTCAAACATCAACGATTGAAGGGACTCGATGATACGTAAGTGAGATTGCCCTATCTCTCGAAACTGATGATATCGCTCATTCTCGGGGTCAAGGTCAGAGGGGTTGCCAAAAAGAATCTCAAGGAGCTCTGAGACTCCTTTCAAATGTCCTTTATTTGTCAAGATATGAAGATCGAGTGCAGCGAGATCAAAAATGCAGGAACGCAGACGAAGGAAGGAGCCGAACGAGGATACTGTAGTGACAACACGAGCGCCATCGTTGTATTGAACTTGTATGTATGGCTGTCGAATTGTCTCTGGAACTTGGGAAGGTACGTTGGCCAGCTGACGTGCAAAGAAATCTTCCCGTGTACGGAGGTATCTTGTAGTAAAGTCCGAGGTTCGTGAGTGAGTACAGAGCTGGTACACCACTCGGTAGCATTTTTCTGCAAGTTCAGGCGACGTAATAAAGAGGGGCGTCACATAGTCCTGTTCACGCTCTTTGCCTTTACCCTTAAGGCGTGGTACACCAGCATTGAGCAAATCAAGAAGAATATGGATACTCGTCCGACGTGCTCCCAACGCATGAGGATCCTGGATGTGTTGCTCGCCCTTCGCCGTCCCAAAAAGCAAAAAATGAGATATGTTTGGGTAGGGACGGTTGGATTCCGTCCCTTGTATCAGAAGGTCAAGAGCTGCGAGTCTGATAGCCTGTGTAAGGTCCGGGAGCCTGTCAACATCCGGGGCCCCGGCTCCAGTATTCTCATCAACAGCAGTTTCAGCACTCGCAACCTCTTCGAAGGATTGAATACTCAACACATCCACGAACCCTGCCAGTATTCTCTCGGATTCACTGCTGCGATCCAACAAGGTTGCCAAATTCGTCGAAGACAAGGAGGTCGAGAGGGAAGAAAGGATTTTTATGGAGTAGAGTGCGAGTTCTGAGTAGTTTGGGAAAGTGATGTATGCTGCAAGTGCTGGGATATACTGAGAGCCAAACGACAACTCTTGATCAAATCTGCTGTAATAAGAGCGGGGGTTGACTGGCCCTACAATAGGCGCACTATTTATTTCTGTGAGGAGAGGAACGAGAACGTCAAGAAAGATATCTTGAGATTCCAAAATACGGTGTACGATCCGGAGGACTCGAGTGATCGTGGAACGGAAGAATGGCTCATCAACTGCAAAGTCCCCTTCGAAACCTTTCACGCCCTCGACAATATATGACAATATGCGAGCTTGCAGCGGTGTGCGCGTAAGGAGGCGTTTCATCACATCATAACCAGGATGGATCAACAGAGGGACAAGAGTTTCAGGATTCACTGATAAATTTTGATTGTTAACCAACGATTCGAGGTCAAAACTAGCCAATGCCCGTTCAATGAAGCATAAACAGAGATCGTTGATTTGCCATCGATCAGAAGGGCGGGAGTACTCTCGGTTCGGGATGTTTTCAAATACATTGTCGATGACGAAAGCAGTGAACGGTCCAATACCAGGCAAACGATAGGGTTGCCCCAATGTCTCAGGAATTGTGTTCATAGGCTGAGTATCAGTCACACGATCTTTCAAAGGTATTCGTTTGGGAGTGTGTATCAGAGTGGCGAGAAGCGTCAAGAAGGGAATGGTTGATGGATACTGTCGGTGGACAGCTTCAATCTCGATCAATTCAGCTTCGACACCTTTCACAGGCAGCGGCGCCCCAAAGGGTCCCGCCTGCGTGACACGGACATTGATGACCTCATGTTTCTCCATGAGCGTCCACAGGGCTTTACATATTTCTATGCCGTTGATGCCAGCTCCAGGTTGACAGAAGGCTGAAAGAGTCTCGAATACCGCTCCTTTCAACTCCAAAGGAATTCCCAAGGATATGAGGGCCACGAGAGTTGGGATGGCACAGAATTGCGCATGCCCTGCTATGGCTATGCGCGCGGACACGGAATGAGTTACGACAGTGGATAGAAGATACAGGAACGACTGCGCAAACACGCCCTCCTTCGGACTGAATGGCATTTGCTGTTGAGGTAGCAAGCGGGGGTGTGATAAATGATGCCCTAACGTCGAACCAAGGCCAAGGTGGTGGTGGTGGTGCTGCTGCTGTGGTTTAGTATTTGCAGTGGTTACCCAGCCATCCAATCTATCAAAAATTCCAGCCCATGAGACCGACGTCGCTGTCGAAGAGGACGATGGTAATGTGCTACCTGGAATGACTTCTCCCGTTCCACGAGCCATGAAGTTATACGCGAGCTCACTACATTGTTGACCCTTCGCCAGACCACCCAGCATATCATACAGTGCCGTCAACATCGTCAAATCATTCCCGGGTGACCATACTGCCCATTGCAAGAATGACGGTAGCTTTCCAGCCGTGCTCTCAACGTATTCTAAATACGATTGCTGCGTATCAGTCTGTGATCCTGAACCCCAAAACTGAAGTGCACGTTCTGGAGGAAGGACTGAGTACAAGAGACCAACAAATGAAAATAGCACAGCGATGTCGTTACGAGGCACAGGTCCATCTGGTTGCGACGGGACAACACTGGCGGCAAACCTCCGATCAGTCCGTGCACTTGCAAGGTCTTCCTGCTTAGCCTTAATTTTACGGATTTCGGAGGACGCATGAGTGATGAGGAGGCGCACGAGACTTTCAAAGGCATACAAAATGGACACATTGAAGTCCTCTGGAGGTACAGTGCGATGATCTTGTTGCTCGACACTAAGGGACAGGGTGTTGGTGAGGGAGGAGAACGATGTAGTCCCGTGTTTTCCTTGGATCTGAAGAACAGCGAGCGCAAGGTAACCGAATGCATCACCTTCAACAGCACTTTTCACCTGGGCTTCAAGTTCTTCAGTGCGGAAGCCAACTCGATTCTCGAGGGTATGGTCGCGATGTCTAGCCTCAGTCTGGCATAATGTCCACTTCAGCAGGATTACTGATTTTAAGCCTAAATCCCTCCACGGTTGAGGAGGGGCAGGACCAAGAGCCTTGCTCATATAGTCAGTGAGAACATTGTTCGTCACTGTTGTTTTACGACGTGTCCATTCCAAAGATTTCGGGTCCGCCGAATCGAGGGCGTTTAAAGATGTAGTGAGCATATAGAACGACATGGGGTGATTCGGGTTTCGGGCCAACCAATCAACTGTTAGTTTGACTTCGTTCGGGGAGAGGACACCAAGACGAGCCATTCCAGCAAAAGCAGTAGCCAAAATACGCCGTTCGTATTTCAGTGACTCATAACGAGAATCGAGAAGGTCAGATCCCAAAACTGTCACACTCCCTAGTGCATATTGATCAGTTGTCTGCAGGAAATGGCTAAGTCGGAATGGAAGGTGCACCTGGTTGGCCTGTAGCAAGGATTGTCAAACTACCCGCATTCTTCCTGGCATTATCAGCCTTCAGAAGGACAGCATCTAGACTGTCGATTTCCCGAAATATCCTGATGCCCCAAAGATCGTCTCCTTGTTTTATCCCGTAAATGAGTTGGTTTGTGACAAATTCGGAGAGGTTCAGCATGGTCGCGGTCGGTTTCGGCGCTGCAGCTGCTAGAACGGCTTGAATAAGCAGATCGATGCAGTCGACTAGATCGCGGCGCCTTTGGTGAAAGTAGGCAACGGAAACTTCGAGGCAATGGAGAGTGTCGATATTCGGATTTTCTAACATTACATTGTAGAGTACCTCAGCCACGTATCTTTCAGAGCAGTCGAGTTGCTGAGAGAGGAATATGCTCTGACGCGCGAAATCCGTGTTCACGGCAACATGTTTGCCGTTAATGATGGTTTTGCCTGTTTGAAAGTCGGTGAGATTCGAGGAAACGCTGTAAGGTACGTACCAGACTCAATCTCTTTTTGCTCGGCGGCATTCCTCGGCCCAACATTGAAAAGTCCTAACAGACGTGGTTTTTGAACCATCAGCTCATCAAAGAGCTCTTGCTCGCCATGGTCGAGCAGTCCGGTGTCAAGCACCTTTACCAATAACTCCCTGAGCCTTGAAATTGATTGCATGGTTCCCAGAACGGTTCGGCCAGACAACCCAGGCCGAAAGTCCGGTATTTCGTAGAAGAACGAGAAAGACGCGTGCCTCAGAGAAGGCGCGTAAACAAAAACAAAACAAAATCTGGAGGCATGCGCAAGGTTGATTCAAGTAGCGGCTCAAATCATTCTACAAAATTACATATGTATATACATTAGAAAACTGTATGTTACGCTAACGATTGATAACATTGTTTTCGACAATTCTACGGATGGTCAATGCTTGAAAGATACTCTTCAACTGCGACGGGTGCATCCTCCCTCATATGTCCCTCTGGTTCCCAGGTATCATCCTCTTTGGAATAACCAAACCACGAAACTCTAAATTCTCGTCCATTCTCTCCTTGGCGATGGGCCGTAATCTTGGAAACGACATAGCGTACTGACTTGGTGGGGCGAGATCCAGGCCAGATCCGCACAATCTTCCTCTGTGGAGAGTTCCAAGCCTTGGGCAGTACTACTGGCGGGAATATACTTGTAGTGGGGTTGAAAACGGCACGTAATTCCATTCGCTTGCCTTTCACAGAGGGGTGGGCCTTTCGCGCGTATTTGTCAACCTCGCAAAGTGTATGCTCCACATCGATCAGGTCCATTGGAAAATGATTGGGACCAAGACCCGAGAATCCAAGGTCTAGTCGCTTGAAGTGAGCATTTTGATTCATGGCTAGCCATCTGATGAGCTCCTCCTCGATGTCAGGGTGGGTCTCCTTGGCTGTCTTCAGTTCCTGCCGACCAAACATTTTTCCGAGGCCAGAGGATGCCCCAGGGCCAGCGATGACAAAGTCCATGCCTGAAAAGTTGAGTGCCTTTGTGTAGGTCAGGTTAAGCACAAGCTGATACGTCGAGAACTCCCCCATGCTCGGAAAGGACAGGAGGTATTCATACACCTCTGCCAAATAGTTCGCATTCTGGAATCTTGCAGGGAGATCGGCTTCCATTAAGACTTCAAGGAGGCAGAGATGATTGAGGTATGCTTCTTTGAACCCGAACTTGGGTGCCGGTTTCTGGAAGGCACCGGTATACAGCGACATTCCCGATTTCTTGGCCCTGCTGAGGACCCGATTATAGTCCTCACGCTTATAACGCGCCCACGTGAGTGGACCCAACTCATCAACTAGAAGTTCCCATGTCTCCTGTTTCGTAAACAGATTGAACAGAATGACGCGGAAAATGACTTCTTGTAGATCCTGCGACCCTTTTTCAATGACCTCGCGAATGAGGTACTGAGAAAGTTTGTCCAGTACACGATAGGTATTGCAAAATGCATATTTCTGAAAGATTGGATCGTCGGACCACCTAGTTGGGGCGGACATGACATGAGATTTGATGTACATATGCCAAAAAATGACGAGAGTGACTCACGGCTGAGGCATTCCAGCACGCCGTCGATCATCAATAGCCTTCCTTTCGGCTGCAAATCGCCAGAATGTATCGAAAACAACAGTTGGACGGAATACTACCCCCTTTATAGTAATAGTTTTCGCCAAAATTGAAGCTCTTTCTCGGTTTTCTTTATGCACACTACGAGCACAGCTTGAACGAGTTAAAGGACCATCGACAACATCAATTTCATCTGAGCAACTTGTCAAATTTGATAGATCTTGAAGACCCAGGGAATATCTAGATGACCGTCTGACGCGATTAGAAGCTTTGAACGCATTCTTTCCTTGACGATGTGGTGGCATGGGTTAAAAATGATGTCAAGAGCGATCAGAAAAGATGACCCTCGCAATGTATAAAATAACTTTTTATTGCATCAGAACGGTTCGAAACATAGAAAAAAGACTACCTCACCAAACAAGCGACTGAGGTTAGTTGCACAAGAGAATGACCCCGTTGAACACGAAAAAGTAAAGAAAAACAGGTTCAACGTTCTCACGGCTTGTTCGTCGATAGTCACTGCATTGCTTAAGTACAAAATCTTTTTTGCTCACAGCCCGCTGACGCTTTCAGACTGTTGAGAGGGATATTTCGCACATAATTACCTCAGTCTGACCCTCATAACTTAAGTACAATTTGTGGAATATATGGGTCAGCTTCAGTCTAACTTGTACTAAGGTCAAGTTTTGTGACTTACAACAACAAAATGCGAAATTCCAAAAATGCCGAGGAACAATTCATAATGGATCGAAAGGTAACTCTTCCTGGTATATTGCGCTTGCATAAAGCGTAATGCGCTGATTATTGCGACAAGATGATTTAACTCGGTTGCGTTTGGGAATATATCTGTGTTTTTGAATACGTAAGTTCCTGTTCTGCAGATGAAGAATATAGGTAGGATTAAAAAACTGCAATGATCATTTAATAAGTTGTTCCGAGTTTCAGACATCAGCTATCTGTCTTATAGAGCGACCCTTTGACGCAGTGCCACATACATCACGAGTACAAGTCTGTACAAGCAGACGTCCCTGATCTGGTGAGGAACAAAGAATCTATATAGATTCGTTCAGTAGATAATAGGCTCGGTTTGTGGTAAACGCGGAGAATCAAAGATGATCAGAGTCACAATTGATTTGTTATCTTACCTTTCGAAAAAGACACATACCTCAGAATCTCGAATGGTCATCACAATACTGTTATTCCAACTTCAATGGCTCAGACGGCAAAAGTCGGGCAAAACAGGCCTGGGGGGTTTCCAGAGCGTCCTGTGTTTGCAAGATGTGGCGAGGGTTATAGCAATCTGGAATTGCCTCCTTTACCACGTCCCATAGTATCATATGGTTTATCGCACTTAAATCCTCTGATACGAAGCAGAGAATGCTTCCAATCAGAAAACAGGACACGTTTCAGAAGTGAGCCGGTCCAAACGGAAATGCTGAGATTGCAGTCTGCGTTCATTTGTCTTGCCTAATTACTCGATTAGTAGGCTGCACAGACATTAGAAGCATTCAGCGGATTTATGTGCTGCTATAAATCATACAATACCGATAGGGAGTATTCCAGTCGGTGCCACGCTTCATCCCTAAAATATATCATCATTTGAGGGCTAGCGGCCCGGCCGAAGTGACCCTTTTAATTCTAATATATACAAACAGCCGCAAAGAAAGGCTATAGTGTTTTGAAGATCGACTCATCTTACTTACGACTTGACGGTAATAAACTGTCTATTGCAACACCCGTCTTCATTGAACAACCGGGTTCAAGACTTCAATGTAGGCGGTCGTCGCTGTCAATGTTTTTTTCCTCATCAATAATACTATATTTTATAGAGAGAAAAATGGACTGTTCTTGCAGTGACCAGTGAAGGAACTAAGATCGTGAACACCACTTACAGACTATCTATCTCCTCAAAATTGGGAACAAGTCTTAACAATGTCTATGATTGCGACAACCATGGAAGTTATCAGCTCTGCTAATGAGTTACTTGCATCACATAGTGCTCTCATTACGAACATACGATTCAATCAGCAGGACCATCGTCGGCAGTTGCAGCGGCTTCGCTCACCTCCGCAAGAATTGCTGAACCTTCCTCTTATACCTTCGCCTCCACCGTCTCCGACGTCAGATGACTCGCCTCTTCCAACACCCGAAGTTGAACCTAGGGAACTTCAGCGACCGGATCTACCACCTGCCAAACGGGCCAGGGTAGCACGATATGCGAATTACGTGCCAGAAGAAGAGACTATTCGTAATGACTATTCTCAGCGATATGTGGATGCTGGTGAATGGCCACAGAATTGGGTTTTGGGTGCGGAACCGGAGCATCGATTTGAAGAGTGAGTGTACTGTGTGGTACATCCATAATAACGTTTTAATTCTTATACTAGGTACCCCAAGCAGCAACGCCTCCTGAACTTGAAAAAGGCGGCAGTCGCGAGTGCTTCTCTTCCGCCATATTACCTCCCACACTCAGAATTTCTCTCTTTACATCCTTGTAAATTCGATGTCATTGTTCTCGATCCGCCATTCTCTTCTTCTTTCACATGGGACCATCTTCAAGACCTTCCAATACCGAGTTTTGCCAGTGACCCCAGTTTTGTTTTCCTGTGGGTCGGAAGCGGGGCGGGTGATGGCTTGGAGAGGGGAAGAGAGGTCCTTGCAAAATGGGGTTATAGACGATGTGAGGATGTCGTTTGGGTAAAGACGAATAATATGAGTAACAAGGGGCCCGGAGTACGTCATTCGCCGTCCCCGGCCCTCTCCGCCTTTCTCTGATATCCTTTGAAAGACGGATCCACCGACTACGTCGCTACTTACTCGAACCAAACAACATTGCCTCATTGGAATACGAGGGACGGTTCGTCGGTCAACGGATAGCTGGTTTGTTCATTGTAATGTTGGTTCGTACAACCGCATATATCAATGACTCGGGTCTTTTTGAATGTAATTCATTAGACACGGACGTAATATTCTGGCCCGGAGATCCTATGGATCCGACAAGGAAACCCCCTGAGATGTATACCCTTGTGGAAAATTTCTGTCTTGGACTACGTCGGCTTGAAATTTTTGGTCGGCCATCTTCCCTCCGTCGTGGATGGGTCACCGTTATGGCCGATGGCCAATATGAACGCCTTCCAACAGGGGGAGATGCGCGGGGAACAATACATGTAGATGGTGAGGATGGTGGTCTTGCGAGTAAATGGGATCGCGAAAGTTGGGAGGAAGGGATCAAAGAGCGTTCAGGCGGGGGTAAGATTGTCGTACCGATGACACCAGAGATCGACGCGCTTCGCCCGAAGTCTCCTTTTCGTCCTGGGCAAACGAGTAATCCAAATCCACCAGGATTGGTCGCTAGCTCTCGGTACACAAACGGAAACAATCGTCTGGGCTTCGTGACTGGTCAAGCACCCACCGGTAATCAGGTCCTTGGACAGAATTCGATGATAGTGCCGCCATTGTTAGGCATAGGCATGAATGCAATGGGCTTGGGAATGGGTGGAAGTGGAGGGGCAGCCGTCAATGAGATGATGGGCGGATGGAATCCTATGATGGGTGGAATAGGAGGAATGGGAGTTTCCGGGTTGGGGAACATGCACATGAATATGGCGCGTATGAACGTCAACGCCGGGATGGGACGCATGGGAATGCCTATGTTGAGCCAAATGGGTATGGGTGCAAGTAATTTTGAAACCGGTGGAGGTGTCTTCAACGTGGCGATGAGCGGTGCCGGGATGGGGTGGAACGAGCAAGGGCAGATGGGTGTCGAAGGCGTATGGGACGGCGATACGATGATGAACGTAGGCGTTGGTGGAATGGGCAACGGGATGGGTATAAATGGGATGAATTTGCCCAGCGGAGGGATGGGAATGGGTCATTGGAGTTCGAGTTCCACATTTTGATCTCGCTGCACGACTGAAAGGGCACGATCCTGTAATTTGTTCATCGCTGTATGTTTCTTTCTCGTAATTTACGTCTGGATAGTTAAATAATGACGTGGTCTGCATATGTGCAGTCGCCTTTGCTTCCAATAGAGTCTCCAATCGTGTATGCTGTTCATAGATTTGAAAAAATACTTCCATACTACATATTATTACCCGAAACTACTGAGAAAGCTTACATAATACATTTTTTTGTTTGAAGTTCTGAGTTGCAGTGATTCTGATTTCTCCACATGGGTAAAAAAGCCTCTAAGCAGACGAAAAAGTTCGCAGCCAGTGGGCAACTCAAGAAGGTCATTCAAGCCCGTCATAAGCACCAGCAAATTCGCAAGCGAATACAAGGCAAGCGTGGACCGAAAGGCGACAAGGTGCGATCGGAGCAAGTAGATATTGAAGATGAGGAAGATGATGTTGAAGCACCTACCAATGCGAAAGCGAAGAAAAGGTGCATATATGAGCCTTAGAGCGCGACTTACGGCTGATTCCTGGTTCAGTAAAAAGGCAATGTCTGTAGACGAACTTCTCAATGCAGACTTCATGGGGGAGTCTGGCGACGACGACGACGACGTCAATGTGAGATTCCATTTGAACTTAATGCAAACTACTTAATCACAGTTAGGGCATGGCTGAGGATGACTCTGACAAAGACGACAACGAAGACGACGACTTCGACGACGACGCTTCATTTGCTTCGGTTGATGACCTTGAAGGTTCACAAGTTTTCCCATGCATGAGGTAGTTCACTCAATTCCTGGTTTAGAGGACGGCAAAAATCATCTCATGGAATTGTCGAAACTGGCAGAGAAAGATCCAGAATTTTTCAAATATCTACAAGAGAACGACCAGGAGTTGCTGAATTTCGACCCTCGTGACACAGGTGATGTCAATTCAGACGACGAAGACGACATCGATGAAGACAATGATGTTGACATGGAGGGTAGGAAGACGCCAACATTGACTTCTGTGCACCTCCGGCGATGGCAGAAGGCTCTCCTCGAGGTTAGACTCTTTCATTTCTTTTCCTCTTTCGCGTCTCTCTTATCGCCAACTTTTTACTCGGTAGCAACGCTCTTTGAGAGCGTTACGAAAATTGCTGATTGCTTTTCGAGCAGCTGCGCATCTCAACGAAGATGATCAAGTACTTGCATGGAGTATTGACAGCTCGTCAGGTAGGTTCAACGTTATAAACACCGGGTCAGAATCCTATTTAAATATCATATAGTCTACAACAAGCTGGTTACAACCACTTTGAAGTACACGCCCGTTGTGCTGGAGTATCATGTTCCCTATAAGTCTTTGTCTAACGGGAAATTGTATGTAACGGTTGTTTTTCCTCTGACTGAGAATTCAGCCTATGTTGTCCAGCAAACCCCCTACACAGACCCAAAAATTCAAAACGCTCCAAAAGCTTATCTTATCATATTTCCAGAACATAATTCACCTCCTCTCACAACTCACCGACAACGAACTCCTCCAGCTCGCTGTTACTGAGAGCGCCAAATTGATTCCGTATATCGTCAATAGCCGTAAAGTTGTCAAACTGTACTTGAAGGCAAGTCAATTGTGGACTTGGAATGGTGGGAGAGAGGTCACCAGCATCTCGTGTTACAGAAATGCCTCGAATTATGGTCAAGTTCTCAGGATAACATTCGAATTGCTGCATTCTTAGCCATCAGGAGACTTGCGTCGGGGACTGACGAGTCGATCATGGATCATGTCCTGAAGGTATGTTTTGAATCAGATGCTATTCTTTTATTCACGGATATCTGGTTCATAGGGCACATATCTAACATTAATCAGGTCCTCTAAAACAACTAATGTCTATTCGTTGCCATCAATCAACCTGATGAAGAATTCGGCTTCCGAAGTTTTCTGCATAGATCACTCAACAGCATACCAGCATGCTTTCGGATACATCCGCCAACTTGCTATTCATTTACGAAATAGCATGAAAGTAAAGACAAAAGTACGTGTTTCCTGCCTTCATTATTGTACTGAATGTTTAGAGGAGTTTTTGCCATTTGTAAGGAGGCGTACAAACAGGTGTATAATTGGCAATATGTCCATTGTATTGACTTCTGGTCAATCGTGCTTGCGCGGGCGTGCGATTCTCGGGTGCGGGCCGAGAACGACAAGGAGAGTGATCTTAAACCATTGATTTATCCACTCGTTCAAGTTTGCCTTGGTGCTATCAAGTAAGCACGAGCTTGGCCGTTGTTGTCGCGACATGTCCATCACTGACACCTGACACCAAGGCTCATCTCTACCAGTCGGTCGTATCCATTCCACCTTCATATCATCCGTTCTCTTCTTCATTTGACCAAACACACCGATATATACATTCCGCTTTCACCTTGCCTTGTCCCCATCCTGACATCAATCCTGTCTCCAACCTCAAGGCCCAAATCATCTACGTTGCGCCCGCTTGAACTCGAGGTTCAAATCCGAGCGCCTCAACAATATGTCAGGACACGTGTGTATTATGAGGGCATCTTAGAGGAGTCGGCATACCTGTTGACGGAGTGGCTCGCTAGCCCGACAGTCCAGGGCAGTATCTCATTTCCTGAGATTGTAGTACCTATCGTTGTTCTCCTCCGAAAAGCATTGAAAGCATCTAGATCAGGAGGTTCTAGCTCCGGAAAAGATCAGGATGCTGTCAAGGTGTTGCTTGAACGAATAGAAGAAAGTGCGAAGTGGATCGAACAGCGGCGAAAATCTGTAGTTTTCGCTCCAGGGCAGCTGGGGGAGGTGGAATCATGGGACAGGGAGCTAAGAGACAAGGTTGAGGACTCGCCACTGGGCAAATATCTCAAAGTTCAGAAAAGGCTGCGCGAAAAACGGCGAAAACTGGTTGAAAAGGTGGGTCTTGATTATCTTATCTCACCCAACATTTCCTAACTTGCGAACAGGCCCGAGAAGGTGAAGATGAGATCCTGGATGATGACTAAGTCATGGGGACCTTCCATACTTCGGGCAAGAACGAAACTTCTTCTGCCCCTGTCAGCCTGTACGACAAGGTTTGATGAGCCTGATGGGCATTGACGTGTAACCTTTGCAACAACAAGCTTTCACAGACTAAGTACAGAGTTTTGAAATAACTGCAAGGTACATGTTACCTGCAATAAATTTAAACTTGCAAGCCAACTGCGGGATCTTGCGAGAAATGTCAGCTGAATCGGATCTCAAGAATCCGGAACAGCAGTGGATGTGCGATACAGAAAGGATGATACTTTCAAAGCCACAGAATGATGAAGTCCCAACAAGCTTAATTGTGAGATGAAAGGGAACTAATAAGGCGAGTTACGATCTCGAATGCGCTTCTACCATATATTGAAAAAGATCTTCCACCACGGTCTTCCGATACCCTTTGCACTTTTTTCAAAAGCTTCGACAAGGCGATCATAATGAGCAGGGGATGACACAGGATGAAGTGTCTTTTTTGAAAGAGGATACTAAGAAAAGATACAATGTATCACGATATTAGAGAACATGTGAATCGCGGGAGAAGCACACCTGCTTAAACATCTCGTTGTCCTTCAGTGCACGTGCAGCTCGTACCGACTGCATGGTAAGTCTTGGGTGGGTAGCCAGGGATTGCCATAAGGTCTTCAGTTGCAAATTCGGACGAAATGGGTCTTTGACCCATGTTGCCGCAATTTCGCTCATCTGCTTTGCCAATTTCGAGGTAATTTGGGTGGCCACCATGAGGAGCCTTGTTGAAAACGAGGTTTAGGATGCTATACTGAGTTGAGATGGTGTTTGAATGAAAGGAAACTTTGAGCTATGAGTTACCGGGGACTTGTTTCGATTCGAACTCCGCCATACCGCGACTTCGGCGGTGGCTCCAACAGCATATCCTCAGAGTCAATCACCCAGACGTTTAACTTTGAGCTTAAGCACAGCTAATATTCCGATGCTATAATCCAAAAACAGTCTACGCTCGAGGCACGACATCCATTATCAGTCTCGGGAATCTCGGCCCCTCATGTCTGCTTGGCTACTGCAGCCTGTCTCAGTACGATGTAATTGGTATTTTACTACGAGGAGCCCCATAACTCTACTTATAAGAGCTAGATATCCTGCTTGTGTGATTCCGCCATTAGTAGTCGCCACTGGGGTCTATGCAACCTCAGCAAGTATTATCACGTAAACTTATTTCAACATACTTTATTGGTTCCGACGATGTTCCAGCCCTCCCTCGATGGAAGAGTTACCACCAGCTGGATCTGATCCTTCCGTTCTCACTTCGCGTAAGTCGCTTACGACGACAGTATTCAAATGTATACACATTTTACACAAACGACATGATATTGACACCTCGTCATGCGGTATTTGATATGCATTTCCAGGGATCTGGCGATTTTACGCGTGGTTGTTGATCAAACGCACTTACTGGTCGCATTTGCTTGACGCAAGCATGCTTGCTCATTTCCGTCCTACGCTCTCACGAAATTATTTCTAGCCTGGAGGATGCAGGGACCATGATCCGAGGTATCCTCAGTTACAAACATTCAACTAGACATTGGACAAGATGCGGGAAATGACCTCGCGATCCATTCATTCTTCATTTTCATCATTCACCTGCGAAGTAGAAGCTGTAAAACTATCTTTATAGTTCTTCTCTACATGCTTCGGAAGACGTGTTCTTGTTGACTAGTAAGGGGTACCATATGAGTTTATGATATACCGACTCATAGCGACGGCTTAATCCGAGCTTCTTATCTCTTCCACCTCCTGGTACACCACAAAGTTTCTCACGACCTTATGAAAGATCCTTCGGGTTTCGCATATTTTAAGTCTGGACCGCTGCCTGTATTGCTCCGAGAGTCTACTATACGAAAACAGAAGATTCAGGCTTCTCAGCGCTCCTGGTGGCGTCGGCCTAACCTAAGCATCGGAGTCTCTTTTTAGTTACAATACCAAAACTGTATAAGTGACGTGAGTCGGGTAGCAACGATCTGTTGGTTCTTTTTCACTTGACAATTTCTCTACATGGGATATTTCGCCTGTAATATGGTCTGCGGCTTCAAGACACATCCTGAATGCGTTGGTATACTGCATCGGACTGTCAGCCAATGTCATACAGGATGCATTCTTAACCATCTAGATAAATCTTACCATACCTATTGAAGAAATCGATTTACCCCACGTTGATAACGAGAATGATTCCGGTTTCAAGTCGTGTTTGTTAAGTCAAAGACTGGCGCTTATGCAGCTGCGTGGAAATATTACACAGCCACCAGGCACAGGCGCCCTCCCAAGGCTGTGATGAGCGTGCCACATTCGGAACATTCTTTTCGCTTTTGTCAACGTTCAACGTCTTGGCCATGGGGTGCTGTGGCGAGCCTGCGGATAAACCGACTCCCCAAACGATAACCCAGTTCAATCCTGGCATTATCACCCAGCAACCAGGTCCTTATCCAAGCCCAGAGAAGCAGATGCCACTTCAACACCCGACGATACCCAGTCCATCACCAGTACACATGCACAGTGGAGTAGCTGCAACGTCCTGGGGGCAACCCATGCAGGCGCAGACTGATCAATTTGGAAACTATGTCCCACCAGTGCAGCCGGTAAATACCCATGGTTCATTGTCCAATACTGCAAATGGTTTTGGTGGGAGTGTAAACGACCACATAATACGACCAGAGTCGGCTCACCATCGTCCAACGATTTCCGTCAGCTCGCCGTTCATGATGGCTCCCGTGTTGCTACCTCAACCAATATCCCCGTCTCCTGACGAAGGAAAGATGTCAATCGCTATTGATTTCGGTTCTTTGTTTTGCTTGTTCGTCTTACTTTTGACTGATATTTGGCGTCTAGGAACGACCTTCTCCGGTGTTGTCCGTATCTCCATGACTGCTATTTGGTCTTTCTAACCGTCTCTCCAGGCGTATGGTTCTTCTAGAATTGCTGGTGGACAAATACAGCAGATCCTTCATTGGCCAGGGTCCCCGGAGACCTTCCGAAAGGTGAGCGGTTTCGGTCTTCGGCCTCTCCCGGCGGTGATTAACGGTTATCATAGATACCAACATGTTTATTGTACGACGAACATGGCAGAATCCTGGCCTGGGGTCTAGAAGCGAAGAACGCTAGTCCGATGCCTGGAACAACACGATGCGAATGGTTCAAGTTGTTTTTGGAACCACACGCGTTGCGTGACCCGTCTGCGATTGACCCTCGCCTTCCCTTACTTCCGGTTTGTGCTCCAGTCCTGAATACATGCATGAGGTATTCTCAATTACGTTCAACGTCTATCAGCCCGGTAAGACAGCTATCGACCTCATCGTAGACTTTCTCAGCTGCCTTTGGGAACATGCCAAGGACCAGATCACACGTGAGATAGGCGCTGTTGCTGATCTGGGTACATATGTGGTTCGATATCATTGAAATAATCAAGGCTAATCAGCAACTATGTACAGTCTCGGCTGATGTATGGTTGACGGTCCCAGCCGCTTGGGACGGGAAAGGCTGTGAATACATGCGCAGCGCTGCCATTTCAGCTGGTCTTGTTCAGAGCGCTCGTGCCGGAGACACGAATTGGCGAGATCGTCTCCGCATTATCACAGAGCCGGAGGCGGCAGCAGTGCATTGTGCACAATTAACGGACCTGCATCATCTCAAGCCATCCCAGAATTTCATTGTGGTAGACGCGGGAGGCGGTACTGTGGATTTGGTACGCTTTATCTTTACCTTTCTTGTCCCATGTGCCATGATGTGTGTATGTCGGGATTCGCAGGCTGTATACAAGGTCGGTGTTTTCCCAATCGGTGTCAACTCAAAGGGTGGTTTGACTAATTTGCCTCGCTCTTCGTGGCTACAGATCATTGGTCAGATGGCAAACCTCGAGATTGCTGAGATGTGCGCTCGGTCGGGAGCGAATTGTGGGAGCCTGTTCCTTGATCTCCGCTTCAAAGAGCTCGTCAAGGTGAAGTCGGTAACACGTTCATACGGCATTTCGTTTAGACGAGAAATTTGATTAGGCCCTTTTGGCGGAACATCCAGTTCATCTTGACCCGGCTTCTTTGGCATATTTCAGTGGGTTCGTTTATGTTTACTTGGTGCCACATTTTAACTGTTCTGTAGTGCATTCATTCAGTGAAACGGAGAAGCTATCATACGCCGGTATTGGTGATGATCGTACGTGTGTCAAGACAAAGATTCTAGCCATCTAATTTTTCTGGTAGATAACATGTTCCACTTCACGTGCTTCAACGTACAAGATCCCCACGATTCGTCCGTTGGCTTGATCAACGGACAATTGTCAATCCCCGGTAGCCTGCTGCGCCGAGAAGTCTTTGATCCTGTTGTTGGAGAGGTTTTGATATTTCCATTTTTACAATGGTAGATTCTGATAATATCTTATCATGGACAGGTATTACAGCTCATCGAGGAGCAAACACAGAAAGTCGATCAAAGAATTGATGCTCTACTCCTCGTGGGAGGTTTTGCCGGCAGTGAATATCTGAAACAAAGAATAGAAGTGGGTTAACCATCAAAATTGCTGTACCCGGTTCTCTTACAAATCGAACATAGGAACGCTTCTCGTCTAGAATTAAAGTCATTGCGAGACCCGCTGATGCTGATACAGCGACCCTTCGTGGTGCCGCGCGGTATGGGTTGGCTCGTCGGCCTTTGGTTTCTAGTGTCATCGCGCCGAGGTCGTACATCATGAAGGTTGCAATGTCTTAGCTTCTCCGTTTCTGGAGCTTACCCAGCTGTAGGTCAAGCTCCCAGCAGAGCAGGAAGATTGGTTGAAGCGACCCGCGTACATCAAGACTAACGACGCGGGTGCTCCCATTTGCGAGAATAGGTACACCATCTAACTATGCTCTTCTTGCATATCTGAAATTGCCGACGATCCGGATTTTTAAAGGTTGCAGTACCTCGTATCAAAGGGAGCTATTACTCGAAAAGGGTAGGTCCGACCTCCTTGCCATATGTAGTTGTCTTCCTGACGGCCCTTCAGACAACGACTGACAACCAAATTCTGGTATGCATGATTTTGGCATGCCCCTGTATCATACCCGACTCTGACGCTTGAATATCGACAGCAAATACTCGCAGACGAATCAAGGTATGATTGTCTCCAATGTTTTCGTTTGTACAAGACCATGAATAAATTTGATACTGAACAGACTCAACGTTCGTCGCTACGCTTTACACGAGCGACACGGACAAAATCATGCGATATACTGACGAAGGAGAAACAACTGAACTGTGCAAATGGACCGTCAACCTCTCATCTCTTCCCACATTTCAACAAAATGCGGCGATACCCCAACCGAGCGGTGGGTTCTATACTGGTTGGTCGGCCTTCCTCTTTGCGAAAATCGAGCTAACTTTATCAGAATTTGAGCTTGGATTAGAGATAGATAGTGTTGAAGTCCGTGGTATTCTGATGTTCAACAATCAGGAGTGGGGAAGGTACATCTTTTGTTTTTCCGGTGAGAACTCGACTGATATTGGGGATAGGGTAACCTTTGATTATCTGAGTTAGTGACTATGATGCTTTGAATTTATCAGGTTTCATGCTCTTATACCATTTATTTTGTCTTATGCCGTCGGACTGCCCCGGAGCACCATATGCTCGGTCTCTCACAAATGTTCCGCCAGTGTCGCGTATACGTGACGTCGTTACTTGGCCTGGTCACATCACATGAGCCCTTTTCGGGTGGACTAAATGTTTTCGCTTTGCCATGCCTTTTGAGTCTCTGGCCTTTGGAACCTTCTTTGAAATTGTAGGACAAATAACGATCAAACGCAAGGCAGTTTGAATCGGGCATGTTGTTCGGCCATGATGGTACAACTGTGAAGAGGGCATCCAATTGGCAATCGTGGCTTCGCAATGTATCCGGAGTCCGCCGAGATTCGCGCACCAGATCGATCGGGGACCCCCGCAAGGGATCGTTAGATCTCCCTCGAACTTATAAGTAAAGCGCAAAATGTTTGTTGAATAACACAGTCAGCCATGTCCTCCCAACTGACCGCAACTCCTAGTAGTATTCCCTCGCAGAACCTGTACCAACTTCTGCAGCCCATAACATCGCCTGCTGCCAGTTTCAATAATTGGGGTCGAAGCTTTTTCTGTACCCCTCTCGCCGTATTCGAACCGGAGAACGAGTTTCAATGTGAACTCATTCTCGAACTTGCTCGTCGCGAAGGCAAGTCTGTCAAGGCTGCTGGCGTCGGTCACAGCCCGAGCGACCTCGCTTGCACGAACGAGTACATGCTCCGGACAACAAAATTAAATCGTCTACTTGAGGTATGGATCATGCTCATTTGGAGCACTCTTTTGCTGACGTGGTCTGCGTCCAGGTAAATGTGGAGAAACGTTATATCGTCGCACAAGGGGGTATTACCTTACATGATCTACACGCTCAGCTGAGCACCTATGGTCTTGCTATGAGTAATGTTGGCTCCATCTCGGACCAAACTCTCGCCGGAATTATCACGACCGCCACACACGGGTCGGGCATCGAGTATGGCGTAATCTCTACCCACGTCATGGGATTGACACTCCTTTTGGCAAACGGAACTCGCGCGTTTTGTTCTCGGAACGAACGGCCTGATTTGTTCACTGCAACTATATGTGGACTTGGAGCTACTGGTCTTATACTCAGCGTACAGCTTGAGGTTGAGCCAGCATTTCGTTTGAAAGAAATACAAGAATCTATGTCATTCGATGACTTCATTCATCGCTTTGATAAACTTGTCTATTCTGCGCAACATGTCCGCTTTTGGTGGTTCCCGGCTTCTGACATAGTACGTTGCAGCTACTCCGATCGTTCGAAAGAGGTACTTGTTTCAGGTTGTTTAGTCTCAATGCCGTTAATATGTCACTTCAGCCGAAAAATCCTGTTGGCGGCTGGTGGTGGCATACCTTTATGGGGTACCATATCACACAGCTATTTTTGTTTTTCGCCAGATATTTCCTGACCCTTAATACGTGGATCTCACATTTTTCCTGTTGGTTGACCAAAGAACGCACAGTCGGCGTCGACGACAGTCATCGCATATTCAATGTGGATTGCCGAGTAAGGGCTTTGGTTCTGGTATACAATTTCTACTAATATACTGCTTAGTATCCGCAACACACAACTGAATGGGCTATTCCTTTCGAGAAAGCGCAATGCTGTCTTCGTGAACTACAGACTTGGCTGGAGCAGGAGAATCGGGATCCTCGTGGTATTCGTCCACACGTACCAATTGAAATCCGTTTTTCTGCTGCAGATGATATCTGGCTTAGTCCCAGCTACGGACAGCGGACATGTTGGATTGGGATTGTGCAATACAAGTGAGCTTAAAAATCATAAATCCAGTTTTTATCCTTCTTATCAAGTTTTTAGGCCCTACGGATTTAATGTACCTTATCGACGGTATTTCACTGGTTACGAAACGATTGTAGCTCGGCACTGCGGTCGGCCTCATTGGGCAAAAGCACATCATCTACAACCTGATCAGCTTCGCAAACTATACCCACATTTCGACGATTTCAGAAAAGTCATCGAGGCTGTCGATCCAAGTGGATTATTCCGGAATGAGTACATTCAGAGACATGTCTTCGGGCTTCCGGTTAGCGAAAGGATTTTTAAATTGCGACAACTTTGAGCTATACTACAAACGAGGACCCACCAATAATTCTTCTATGATATCAAGGCAGTGGAACAATATTACATCAATACTCCACTGTTATAGTCCTAATTGTTCCTTAATAGATGCTCGTACTATTCTTTCGTACTCCGCTCGATTTTCTCGGTACAACTTGCAGCAATCGATGTTGGCGCCGCTCTCAAGGTTTGGCTCTGCGCATAGTTTGGTTTAAAGCGAATGATCGATCGGGGCAACGACCTACCCGCAAGCATTGAGATAACGCTAAGAATGACCTTTTCTATGCTCTGGACAGGACTCCAGCGTTCAGAAGCTTGTTCATACATGGTAGGATCGTCTCCAGGTGTATGTAATATTGAGATGCATACGTTCCCATCGGCATAGACTAAGAAACTCATATGAGCATCATATAAGCACTCAAGTAGTCGTTCTCACTATTCGGGTGGAACAAGGGTGGCTCAAATTTCATCTTGAAAGGAGATAGAGGATAGTCAGACGGCTGATGAGGCAATGAGCTAATTGATGATTCCTCATGCAAATGACGCAACGCACAAAAGTCAATTTCGCAGCAAATACGCCGCCTTCCTAGAGAAAACGAAGTCAAAGTCTAGGGCTTCACACAGGCGCTGCGGCTTACAAACGGCGTGTCCTTCGGACCACAGATGAGAGCCTCCCAAGTGAAGAAGTCAGATTCGGAGATAGGTCCTGTGAGATACTGTAAATTCTAAGCAAAGACCAGGAAAATGGAGTGTTGCACCGGCAGTGAACATGCCGTCGGGTGAACCTGCCAGAATCCTGAAATCAGGCTCAGGTATTGAGATGTCGGCTTCAGTTCCTTCTTACCCCCTGATGTCAACTGCTTGTACTCAGTCATGAGGCGACGCAGTGCCGTTGCACTCGTTGAACTCCTGCCAGCCATGGGATTTGAAAGTACGGCGAGATAGGTGTCTCAGAAAGAAAGGAAGCCTCCCAACCTTGGTCCTAATGTGTCACATGACTCATACTCATGTAGTATAATTTTACTTGCTATCTGGATGGTTCCGTAGATACATCACAGTGCTTGTGCGATTGGTACAATGTCTAAGCATCCTTGGCTTTCTAATAACAGAAATGACCGATACGCGTTTCTCGCAATTTACAGATCCTGAGATAGATGCTCCACAATCTGTCGAAAGGCGGTGGTAAACCGCTAACAGGTTTCAAAAGTTGACGCGATACGCATTAGGCATCATCAAGAACCAGTCGGGGTACAACGTTCATGGCCATCAGCTGGATCAAACGTTCGGTCAGGTTGAACAAAAACGACAGGCCGAGGGACACCTGCCTCTTGGAATAACAATTTCGCTGCATATGGGATTGTCAACTGGGCCATCTTCTTGGAACTCTTACAGTAGGTGCACCATCCATTGTAACCCATCAAGCCACATTCTTCGCATGCGTTGACTTCAAACTTATCCGACGAGATCATCAACCGCTCGAGTAGAAGTTGCGTTGCGCCATATCCAATCAAACAGTCTCGTTCCATCTCGCCCAGCCGCAGACCTCCTTCGCGTGACCTACCTTCGGTCGGCTGACGTGTAAGTGTTGCCCGAGGCCCCCTAGATAGAGAATAGTCAGGAGGGCGATTTCGGCATTTAACGGGTCCTAAAGCTTGCCTTGCACGAGCGTGCATTTTGTCCATCACCATGTGTTCTGTTAATATAGTATTTAGAGGTACGACAATGTAGATATCCGGATCCTTCTCCTTACTTAATTTCTACAAGAAGCGCATGGTCTGATTTAGATCTAGTTGTGGCTTGACAAGATGACGTGCGTACCTGATAGTAAATCGGCCCGAAATACACATACGCTTCAAGAGGTTCCCCAGTGATACCGCTCGTCAACATGTCTTTACCGGCATAACTGAATCCATTTTCGATGAGAATGCGGCTCATGTCTTCTACCTATACAAACGATAAGCCTGAGTCCTTTGGGGAAAAGGTGGCACAAATTACTTTGGAACCACCAAACGCGGTCCCATATTCGAGGGTACCTCTGAGGACACCGGCCTGTATATTATTTGTTAGCCAGCTCATCTTTGTAAGAAAGATTGACTACCTTGCCCGCCAAAAGTTCGATCATCTTCCCGACGGTCATGCGTGAAGGAAAGCCATGAGGATTCATGATAGTATCTAGACAGCATGAGAGATACTCCAATGATGCATCGTGCCGACTTACCTGGACTGATTCCACGATCGTTGAAAGGCATATCCTCTTGGTTCACAATCAATCCGCAAACACCCTTTTGTCCGTGTCTAGATGAGAACTTGTCACCGAGCTCTGGCCTTCGTGTTTGACGGATCAGGACTTTGATGAGAGTTTGGTCATTTTCAGTATCACTTATCATGACCTTGTCGATGTTCCCAGCGACAGGAGATTTGTAAGTTAAGGGCGTGTTTTTGTAAGGCACGGACGCAGCTTGGCCGGTGAAGGTATTGTCTGTCGCGTTGGTTGGGCTTTGCTTGTTGACATAGACATCACCTGGATCAACACGTTCCCCTACACCTGCCAACCCATCCATCTGAATTATGTCATATTTTTTCGCAACCTGTCCATTTTCGTCGACAGGCGCGTCAGCGAGACGATCAAACCTTGTGAAGAGAAGAGTGTAATGATAACTCTGAGAAAGAGGGGCAGTGTACTCACGTGCCATTGGGATATTTGCGGATGAGGGTCGCATTTTTGCGCAAGACTTGGCACCGCCCATAGCCGCGGTCAAGACTGGCCTGAGAAACAGGGGTTAGTCAACTTCCGCGGGGTGACTCATACACGAAAATAACCTTGTTTAAAATTAACGCGTCTTCAATATCGTATCCGGAAAAACTCATGACTGCGACAGTCGCATTTTGGCCAGCTGGAAGACGGTTGTAGCCGATGAGCTCAATTGTTTTTGTCTTGACCATGGGCTGTTGAGGGTAGACCAGGAGGTACAGGAGGGTGTCGATTCTGTTGAGCTGGTTGTAGGCGATAGCCCCAATGGCCTGTTTACCCATGGCACATTGATACGTATTCCGTGGAGATTGGTTATGATGTGGATAAGGGATTAGGCCAGCGACAGCACCGAGCAGCGTGAAAGGTTCGATCTCAAGATGTGTGGTGGCACTTACGATGTCAGATTCGTACAGCGCGATATAAGTGTCGTTCTCTTCGTTCACATCAAGATACTCAACAAGTCCCTTCCGAAGGAACTCATCGAATGTGAGGGTTCCTTTTTTTAGAAGCTACATGGAAAAAATGTCAACACCTGATGGATCCCAGAAAACTTGGAAATCCGATCTCACAGCAATGTGTTCCGAAGTGACCATCGGGCGCCCATTTTCCACGATAATCATCGGACGACAGATTCTACCGCCATCGCTAGCGATATGCACAGTGTGATGATGGTTGTTGATGTATACGCTAACGAACTCGCTCATATGTCGAGCACGTCGAAGTTTTCGGAATTGCGCCACGAATCGCGTCGGATATCGGGTAAGGCCAATGATAGTACCATTAACATTGACCACAAAGGTATGGGGTCCATAGATCTCTGTGCCGGTAGCCAATGTGATATCTACAAAGCGACGATGTTCGTGAAAACTGAAACTTTAGGGACGTTGATGTGAACATACCTTCCACACCCAACATGAAAGCAAGCTTGATGATCGGCTCCTCATCCACATCAGTGGTGATGTGTGTCATCAGAGCCAGATTCTTGACAAGACCGCAGGCTTCTCCTTCAGGAGTGTCGCTGGGACAGAGTACACCCCACTGGCTGGGTTGCAGTGCTCTGGGTCCGCTGACTTTCCTCGTCTTTTCGAACTGAGAAGATATTCGAGTCATCATACCCAGAGCGGAGATAAAGCTCAGCCGACTAAGAACATGGGTAACGCCAGCGCGCTCCATCTTGAACCGCTTCAAAGACCAGTTGCCTGTTGATATCGCGCGGACGAAGCCAGCTGTCAGGTGATCACCCTGGAACTGCATAGTATTGAAAGCATCAAATTCACTGGTCCTTGAAGGTTTCTTGAGGACTTTATCAATGGCCGACTTAAGGTTGGTATTATACGTTTTGAATAAATCTTCAAACAGAAGCGCTAAAAGCTGCCCAGCCCTATGCCCGTGTAATCAGTGATCGAGCGGTGTCACATACGAGAAAACTAATCGCGAAGACGCACAGTTCCAATCGCTTGTTTCCTACATAATCCCGATCGTCAACCATTTTCTCATCATCCATAGCCATAAGGACCCGGCGAGTCATCGTGGCCACAAAAATTGCCTTAGAACGGAAGTCTAGGCCGTTGACAGGGACATGAGCAAGAACAATAGTAGCAAGAGCCTCCAGCGCTTCCTCCCATGCTGGCCGCCGAGGACCCATGACGCGTCGATTGATCTTCACGCGGCTACCAATGTATTCTAAAGCTTGTTGCCGGGTAAACACGCCAAGTTTGGCTGCCTCTTCCAAATTCGCCGAGAACGCATTTTTGTAGGCTTCAGTGTTGCCTGCGGTTAGCAATAGGATTTCTTTATCGGATTGAATGCCCAGTGCCTTGAGGGCGATCGCGATAGGTATGTCTTCGTGAACGCAATTGTGACGAAGATAGATCTTTCCTTTCTTCGTTGCAACATATGTTTTGGATTTCAAACCACCATGAGTAGATCTAGACATACGCCTCTATAATACACTTGAATGAATTTGCAAAGCGTGACGCACGATGTACATGAGGCCTGCACGATGCCCTTGACAGAATCTGTCTCGACGATGATTCGATTCTTGCTCAGCTGTTCTTGTACAAGAATGACTTTCTCCGTGCCTTTCACAACAAAGTATCCTCCAGGATCGAGTGGGCATTCAATCATACGCGCAAGCTCTGCCTCCGATCTATTTGTCAGAACACACTTGCTACTCCTTAGCATAATCGGGAGCCTGCCAATATTGACGTTCCTCTGGACGATGGACCTTCCACGCGTGTACTGGATAGTGACGATAATAGGCGCAGCATAGGTGATATCACGAAGTCGACATTCGTTTGGTGTGACTTTCCTGTCTATAGACGACATTTCATTGCGATCGGGAAATCCAACGTTTATGTCCGTGTATTTCAGCCAGAAACGAGGATCGACGTCGGAAGTGACTTTGTTATTAGCTTTGACGATGTTCTTGATGTCCACATCGACGAAGTAATTGAATGAGTCGATGTGTTGCTTGACAAGGCCCTTCACCTTGAGGAAGGCGGGTAGTAGCAGCCATTTGTCCTGGAAGAGGTCACGTCAGTGGTTCCAGCGAAAACACAGTAACGCACATGCACACCTCGACGTTCTTAATTGGATCTGTCAGACCTAGTCCTCGCCAAGTCTTCTTATTGATCTGGTCCCACTGCTCAGTGTCGTCTTCATCCATTGTGACGCCGCTGGGCGTTTACACCGCTGTCCTTGGTGTAGAGTACAGACGTATCTTTGTACGGCGTCTTCGTTGCTGAGGTCAGGAACCTAACTCTCAAGGAAAAAACTGGCACGTGGTCATAGATCTATGACCATGTGACTAATGAGCGCGTCAACGTTTCAACGGTCGTCAGCTTCACGCGTCCACGCATCATGGACGATGTCAATGAGATGAATTATTGATTGTAGCTTGTATAAGCTATAATCTTGTGCGTAAGATCGATTGTGCTTCAGTCTGTAACTGGTAGTTTGGAGTTTACAATACACAGAAGTTCGAGAGAAGTTAAATCAACAGCAAAAGAGCACATGTACAATTAAATCTTCAAGGATGGGAAAACTGGCAACATTAATTATTTAGTCAGGAATGTACCAAGTTTTGGTTATTCGAGAGAAATCGAGAAATAAAGAAGTGAGGAGACAAGAAAACTGATGTTTGAGAATGTCAAATGGGGAAATAATACAAACTCGCTCCTCATACCCCCACTTGTTTTCTACAAGGTGTCCGCCTTACGATCGACCTTGAACGACAAATACAAAGACCCTTGTTTTTGTGAGACTATCACGTGCATAGCCGGCATACTTAAGGTCACACCCCGGATTGGTGAATCTCTTAACCCATCGAAATCACATCTGAGTACAACATGTCCAAGCCTGGGACGCCTAACAATTCAAATACTCTTCTTCTTCGTCGCCAGCTGACGGAATTAACTAAACGTCCAGTGGAAGGATTTTCCGCAGGCTTGTCCTCCTCATCCCCAGCTGATCCTTCTATTGATCCTGTATTCCATAGGTCTCGTCGACGATGATAACCTTTATGAGTGGGAAGTTCTAATAATCGGGTGAGTAAGCTTGGGCCTGCTTTTTTCGATCGCTTACTGACCCTCGCAGTCCTGCTGACTCCCTTTAGTACGTCCACCGTTTTACACTGCATCGCACTAGATTTTATATGCGTACAACAGCGAAGGCGGCTTCTACAAGGCGCGCCTGTCTTTCCCTCCGGAATTCCCTTTGTTACCACCGAAGATGCGCTTCATTACCCCAATGTGGCATCCAAACAGTACGTGTGACTCGCTCTGGATTAAAATCAGATTTTGTCCTGACATACTATGCAGTCTATCCAGATGGTGTCGTTTGTATTTCTATTCTGGTATGTCGAGATCACAGCAACGAGCTTTCATCATTTTTGACGCACCAAAGCATGCTCCTGGCGATGATCAATATGGTTATGAGGATGCCGGAGAGAGATGGATGCCTGTGCACACAGTGGAATCTATCGTGGGTTCACGCAGATGATTCTAATCCTTGATTCTCGTTGATCTAGCTCGGAACTTAGCTCCTTAGCGTTATCTCTCTTCTATCGTCCGACACGCCCAACCTCGATAGTCCGGCAAATGTCGACGCGGCAAAGCAGGTTAGGACGGATATTGAGGGTATGTAGGTTTTAAGCATATAATACCTTACGCTAAACCTATTTTAGGATATCGGAAGACGGTGCGAAGATTGGCCCGCAGGAGCGCCGAAGAAGACTGATTGTCTGTATGCCGGAGGACGTGTATTACATTGGATATCCAATCAATTTTCCTCATACGCAATACTTGCTTCCAGCTGTCCTGTGTTTTTTAGTCAATCGATTTACTTGGTCCAAAAGAGGATAGTGGGATCACGTGATGGACGCGTTGTCTAAATCAGTTATTAGTAGTCGTCAAATTGTGACTGTTTCTTCCTCAACAAAGTCTCTACATGTCGGAGTCAAGGAAAGTTTCTGGATATACGCAACGTATGAGCGCTGTTATCTAACCATGATTTTTTCTCATGACTACTACTTGGTTGGCAGGAAATCGTGCATCGTCGCCTGTCCCCCTCGGTGTTTAAACATTTAATTACTTTGATTCATGTGTACTGACCTAGGTCCAGAAGTTGATTCTGACTCAGACTTTAATCCAGGTACATATGTACCTGAACCCGTTAAAAAGCGCAAAAGGGGCAGCACGTCAACGGCCTCTACAGCTCGGCAGAAGGGTGGGAGTAGTGGGTGGTCGACAAAAAGGGCTCGAAGTAAGGTGTCATTGTTATGTTTGAAACGATTGTCAATAGGAACTTGCTAGTACAACGTCGACGCGTTGATTCGGACGAGCAGAACCCGCTTCTACAGTATTTTGGTAAGTATATCAGTCTTTCGGCATACTTGTAAATCCTCATAGTAGTGTCTTCTAGCTGAAGAGAATTTGGACCTACACTCGGAATCAGAATGCTCGGATGATGAGCCGGATGACATGCGGGACGAACGAGAGAAGAACGAAGATGAAGATGAGAGTGATGAAGATGAACCTGTACCGTCGAAAAAGTTCTTCGGTACCACAAGAAGAGAGCCTCAGACTCCGCTCCCACCCGGTCCTTTAACTTCAAAACCCAATATCAACCCTCAGATTGAAGACGACGGTTCTGTCACAGGTATGTATTGCTTTCTAATCCGCGCGATTCGCCTGTACCCTGACGTTGATTCCTAGAACCAGACTCCGAGGCGGAGGACGGATTTTCAATAATGCCTGCTCCTATCGTGGCACAATCAAATTCCACGAAACCGTTTTTTGGCAAAAATCAAGGTCGAGTTCTCTGTCACTCGGACACTTGCAGGAAATGACTGAATCCCATTGACTAGTGTCGGAAGAATCTGTCACTGAACCTGAGTCCGACGTACAAGAACTTGCGTCAACATCAGGAACTGCGCAAGACGAGTCTTCTGGATCAGAGACCGAATCTGACGAAGAGTATGAACTCGGTGATCCGGTATGATAATATCAATATTAGCATTCACTGTCTTATTCTATCTACTCAGCGTCTCAAGCCTCGGCCAGGTTTTCCACTCCGAGGAGACCAAACGCTCCGCGGACCGCTGTATCTTGATACTGAGAAAAAAGTTGCAGTCCCAGCGGCGATTAACACGTATCTCCGTGATTATCAGCGAGACGGCGTACAGTTCTTCTATAGACAGTATGGTGAAGGTCGTGGCGGACTCCTTGGAGACGATATGGGCTTGGTACGTTCTTCTTTGATTTGATTGCTCAAAAGCATACACAATTAAATGAATTATGTAGGGTAATTTCCGTCTACTCGTCATATTTCAGCTTTTTCAAACAGGATATAGGTAAAACGATACAGGTAATATCATTCCTGTCGGCCATCATGCAGAAGAAGGGAGTTGTTACCGACAAGAACCGTCGGAGGAAGCATGTATCTCGCCTTCAGGATGAGGATGCCTGGAAGAAGAGAAGAGAGCTACCCCCAGCTGATGATACGTGGCCAACGTGCCTCATTATTGCTCCTAGTACGGTTGTGCATAATTGGCAGCGAGAGTTTCAGACGGTGGGTTTGGTTTATTCTGACAACTGCATTGCGAGGCTAGCTTAATTGTGACAAGTGGGGTTATTTTGAGGTAGGAATGTACAACGGTAGCCAAAAAGAACGCGAACCGGTGCTGAACGACTTTAAAATGGGTAGACTTGATGTTGGTGCGTTCTCTTCTTCATAAGTTTTCGACTTGCTGTTTTCAGACTTAGACAGTTCTTACCACTTTTGATCTGGCAAGAAAGGATATTGACATCTTAGACACCCTTCCTTGGACGTGTATCTTTGTAGACGAAGTGCACCGCGTCAAGAATGTCACATCAAAGATCACCGTGGCATATCATCAATTTTTGTGCGAGCGAAGATTTGGGCTCACGGGTACCACAATTCAGAACTCGTATAAGGAGATGTGGACGATTCTGGACTGGACGAATCCCGGACGGCTTGGTACTGCGAGGCAGTGGCATGGGTTCATCGTGAAGCCTTTGACAACGGGTCAGTCAGCTGGTGCGTCCGAAGATGAACGTGCAAAAGCCCTTGTAAGTTAAATTGTGATAGTGTAAATGGGGCTCGCCATTTACATCGACCCGGACAGGTTGTCGCCCTGGTTTTAAGAGACAAACTGCTGCCGAAATTCTTCCTGCGAAGGTAAATGAATTCCAATCGTGATTTGATTAGTAATGACTTCTGAATAGGACTAAAGATATCATCCGAAGCCAAGTATGTTTTCATTTCTGGACAACATACCAATTGGCCGAATTCTTTCCTATGTTAGCTTCCCAAGAAAACTGATGAAGTCGTGTTTTGTCCTCTCACTCAGAGGCAGATCGCGGTATACAAGCAGATTTTAAACATGACCCCTGTGCAGAATCTGATCCACAGAGATGACCCATGCGCTTGTGGTTCCAGTAAAAGGCGAGCCCTCTTCGTTTCCGAGCCGGAGGTCATATGTTACTGACCGGTGACCTAAGCCGAAAGATCTGCTGTGGTACAGTTGCTCCCGGCGACGTGTTTAAGTACATGTCGATCTTAATTAAACTATCAAACCATCTGGCCCTTATTTTACCATGTGCGCATTCTGCTCTGGTACCTCAAGTTCTCGTACAGCCACTGAGACCTCGTCTCTTCTTTAGCGCCGACTGACAGCCCAGAACAAGTTGTTTCCCCATCATGTGTTTTGAAATGAGATAGATCTAATACATGTTTAGGTCGTCCGAAACAGGGCACTGGCTGAGCTCGCGTTTCCAGATGGCGATATACCGAAGTACGGAACAGCAATGATGCAACCTAAATTTTGCGGAAAGTGGGCGGTATAGTCCATTCTCTGTATGGTTGCTGTCCACCTGTAGTGATGAAGACATCTTCAGGTATTAGAGATTTTGTTGGAGGAGTGGCGCAAGGACCCAACAAATAAGGTTCTGATCTTTACGAAATCTGTCAAATTATTGGAAATGCTTGAATTTCACCTGAAATCTCGAGGCGAGTAGAACATCATTAGATCTACGCTTGCTTACTTTGTCCTTCTAAAAGGGCTTGGATTCCTCAAGCTGGACGGGGCCACGAGGCAATCAGATCGTAAGTCGACTCCACTGTATTAGAATCCTAAGATCTTCTAATGGACTCTGATCTCGATTGCTAATTTTAGGGATGCCTATGATTGATCAATTTCACAATGATCCGGACGTCTTCATATTCTTGATCTCCACGCTCGCTGGGGGAACAGGCCTCAATCTGACGGGTGCTAACAAGGTCGTTATATTTGGTATGTGTACAGTAACCTAATCCTACGTTCATCTCAACATGAACTTAGATCCTAATTGGAGTGAGCTTTCATAATGAATTTTCCGTAAACCGTGTTGACTTTGCTGGAGACCCCGCGCACGATCTCCAGGCTATGGATAGGTAGACATACGTTTCCAGTCTCTGATTTGAGCATCCATTTATCCATTCACTACCTTAGGGCGTTTCGTTTTGGTCAAACGCGCGATGTCTCCGTCTACCGACTCCTGGGCGCTGGTTCTGTGGAGGAGCTCATCTACGCGCGACAAATTTATAAACAACAACAGATGGCCATTGGTTACGAAGCCAGTGTTCAAACCAGGTAATGAAAATACTGTCAATGAAGAGCAAACTCTAACAAGGTGCAGATACTTTGAGGGTATTCAAGGTGACACGGGAAAAAGAGGAGAGCTTTTCGGAATTGAGAATATTTTTAAACTTCACGAAGATAAACTTTCGACCAAGATGGCAGTAAGAAACTTTCTCTCCGGTGATGAATGATGGATTGAAGACCTTCGTTAGATCGAGAAGGCAAATCTCGCCGAGCTGGACTGGGCACTTGCAAATATGGGCAGAGGTCACCCTTCAAAGAAGCAGGAAAAATCCGGTCGCGAAGATTGGCTTGTGGATGCTGAAACAAGAGGATTAAAGGATAAAGAGGATATAGTGAGCTCGCCTCTTGTAATGCCGAGAATCGATTCAATCGATTACGATTTCAAGGGAAATATGAAAGGTTTAGGAGCTTTGTTATTCGACGACAGTGGAAGCATTCATGTTCTCATTGCTCTGAGTTGTGCTAACAAAATTGTGTTAGCCCTTCCCAACCCAGGAAACCGCGAACAGGATGCGATACAAAAAACACTTAGTTCTATTGGTGTAAAGTATAGCCATCACAACGATCAAATCATTGCCCCGAGCCGTATTGAGGAGGAACGTACGAAGAAGACTTTACTTGTCTGTCTATTCTGGTGTCTTCTTTTCCTTGGCACCTGTGCTGACTTTGTAATCAAAGACGCGCCGTCTACGGAAGTCAAAACCTGCAAAGGGCGGATCTCCCGAGAAAGGTTCGCCAAAGCCGCTATGGCCGCCGATGCGGAATCACAGACCTCAGCAGACCCCGGAGCAACAGTACGTGATCTTTGCCTTGTATCTAATATTCTGGTCTCACTTGGCTTGCTCAGACTGGCATCAAGACATCAAGCGCTTGTGGAACTTGGAATGATCAATAAACCTAGTGATGTTCCTAACTTCGCACGAGACTTGTGAATTGAATCATTCTTGTTCTTCCGTATTTTGACTCATGAGTTTAGTGCCCGACAACCTCCAGAAATACAGAGGAAGATTATCGCCGAGTTGGACGACTGGGTGAAAACACGAGATTTGGACTCCGAGTCGGATGAATTTTGAAGCAACTATCAAGTGGATTGTCTTCGTTATGTGTTCGGAATTACTTTTGTCTTTGTTGATAACAATTATTTACTTAGCTGTCGTTATGACGTTATGTACTCAGTCTTGTTGTTGTCGTTGTTTTGTAATTTATCATTGAACCTTGCAACGTTGAATGTGAACCCTGACTACAATTGTAACCACAATACTCAGTTGTCCATTGCTGTTGCTTGTTCTTGGAAGGCATTGTCCCAATCGTGGCGCATCTTTTGTTTCAATCCTTGTTTAATATGCAAATCAAATTCGTGACATACACTCTCTCACTTTCCGACTACAACCAAGTCTTCGGTCAAAATCTTGTATCTTAACTCACGCAATCCATGTCAAACACACCTCCTGCAGCTCGTGAGTACCAGTCCGGTTCAACAAGGCTCCTCTAATTCCCTCGCAGCTAAAGTCAAACCGGCCGATCTTCCAGATACAGATCTGGAGGATGATGCAGACTCTGAAAAGGGAACGCAACAAGGTTTAAAGACCTTCGAGCATGATTCTGCAAGTACGAATCCTGCAGCACTCTCAGAACTCGGAGCATTAGAGGAGGAATCATTGACCACGTCCCATGCTATCAGTACGTCTCAATGCTATCTATTCTTGTGGGATCAGAGATGAAATGAGGATGTACAGATGACGAAGAGGTGCATGACCGATACCTAGTATGCTTGGTTATGGGATCCCTTTCAGATAACTCGCTGATTTATGTCCCAGGCTCTTTTCAAGGAAAGCATGATAGACCGCCCATTAGTCGATGTACTTATTCCGATCTCCGATCTCCGTGACGAGTACAAGAACCCAGCGTTTATTGAACAGATCAACTGGCTAGAAGAGCATGGTTACCACTCAATCCGAAGAACTAGGGGTATATACCTTCTTGCCACTTTTAACTAAAGTATTGACACATGTTTCGTTCAGGTGACGGTGACTGTTTCTATAGATGTAAGCAGGAACTCATGCACCCCCAAATACACTTTCTTACAATCGTTGATACCGTAGCCTTTGGTTTTGCATTCGTCGAACGTTTCTTACATGTTACGGATACTCAGGAAGCCTTTCGCCGTGTGACTGAGGTCCTTGATTCGACGTTGCGCATGTTTCAAGCGTTGTCCTTTGATGGAATTTCCTATGAAGATAGCTACCATACATTAAAGGAGCTAATACAATATATTCTCCATGGGCAAGACGGAGATATCACTAGAGAAGAATCTCTCATGGCAACCTTTCGGAATCTTTATGGTATGTCACCATGATCCTGTATGGTCTCTAAGGCTTATGGTAGTCTATCGTCAGAATCCAATGCTATCGTCTACTATCTGCGATTGGCTACTGTGAGGTCTTTGGATGCTTGTTACCATTGGGTCTCTGACACGGTCTTAGGCAGCCCAAATTCAGTTGGCACCCGATGATTACGCACCTTTCCTTACCAACCAGGACATACCCCATTCCGAAGAAATCTTGGAACCCCAGGACTTCAGCGCAAGATTTGTGATACCTCTTGGCAAAGAAGCAGGTCGGTCGGTTCTCGTCAGGCTTAGCCTTTCAGTGACTAATTGTAGATCTCCTAGACGACGTTCAGATATCTGCTCTCTGCCGCGCATTCCAGATGAACGTTGATATTGCGTATGTCGATGGCCGAGAAGACCAGAATACTGCTCAAAAAGTTCGGCTTGTGCCTTTCCGATCTGACATCGATAAGAACGCAGCACCTATTTCGCTACTCTATCGGTATGCCTTCTTTATTCTGTTGAATATTGAGCTAATTCTTAAAAGGCCTGGACATTATGATATCTTGGTCGGTAAATACCACGAATAAGAGAGAAATTTTATCAGAAACGTCGTGTTGAAATATTGAAACGATATACACTGTACAATGTTTATATGGAACTATGTATTTCCTAGTCCACGTCCACGGAGCGTGTTGTGAACAATCTCAAGACGTTTAGCGACAGAACAGACTAGCATACAGAATTATCCGTAGCTGTCGTGGTGACGGTAAGTGTAAAGACAGTTGTAAATTTGTACATATTGGTGGTCGCAGTCATGAATGTTGCAGGTAGAGAGTATCGACAAGGGAGCATGAAGGAACTGACGGGAGGCTTGGCGTCGATCGCATTGACGTCCTGTGTTGGTATCGAAATCCATGCTGTCGGTATTGCCTCATCGTCTGGAGGGCCAAGAAATATCTGAGGGAATGACGTCCTTTTTTGTATCTTCCGGAGGCAAGAAATCAAGTAGATTCCGAGCAATTTTCAGTCATGACCAGGAGTACCGTTCTGATCCTCAAGTACCTAAAGGTCTGACGGGCCCACAAGTTGTCTAGACCAATCATGCCCATCGCCCAAGAAGTGACATAAGGGCCCATCCAGCAACCATCGAGCCAATTGCATAGGCAAGTTTCCAATTAGAAGTCTCCATCATTTCCTTGTTGAACAGGAACTCGTGTGCTAGGAGCTACAACGCAAAATTAGGCACTACAATGCTCAAGAACGGAAAAAGTACTACCTCCACGAGACCCGTGTATATCAAGATGCCGGAACTCAATGCGTCCAGCACTCCACTGACAATGAGTGCTCTTGTGCTGTTGGGATTGTACGTTGACCGCACTCCCAACCCAACGGCAATCCCAATTGGAGTTGTGATCCCGTACAACACGGCACCCGCAAGTGGTACCCAATTATAGTCCGGTGGTAGTCGCATATGAGCCAGACGCGAGCCGATACCTAATCCCTCAAATGTTTCTGACAAAATCCATTCCATCAGAGTCACGACAACAAGTAATAGCGGGAAAACGGACGGTGAAAAATGATAACCACGAAGAGTACTTTGAATTGCTCATCCACAGCAAGGGTGAGCCCAATCAGTATGCTGACTTGAAAGTGAGCATTGATCGACCATCGAAGGCGGAACTTAATCTACCTATGCAAAACCACCCCAAATTCTAAAATTGCGACACCAATTATCTGGGCCGCAGAATGGACCGTGTCTGTATCTCTATCATCCCCAACTGCAACCGAAATCGCATCCGACTTTCGTGCATCAGGTTCCGGGCCATGCGCCGCATGGGATCCACGGTCATGTCCGTGAGGGTCTAGGAGAAACAAAGTGTCATCATCAATTGCTGGCCAGACGTACGTGTTAAGTTCGACACAAACCATAACCAATGCCAAGACTTTTTAACTTGGATGTTCCCCACCTAAAAGCGACTAGCTCGACGATGAAGATGCTAAAAATACTAAGCATGCACAACGCCAAGGCATATGGCTAGCATTGCAGAGTAAGCGATATCGTCCGATAAGAATAATTATGACAGTACGAACGTAGACGGTCCATCCCTCCCCGAGGCAAGGGGATCCTAACTCGTCAAGGGCAGGAGAAAGTAGATGGATAAACGCAGTTGCGATCTACGGGATAATTCATGCCATTTCACAAATCAAGCAGAATAGGGATTTACGATGATACCTGACCCAAAGTACTTGGCGAAGCTAGCACAATAGCTTGGTTACTTTCTTTGAGATTGGGAACAACGAAAACGTACTCGAAGACGACGCTAGGCACGCGAAGCCAAGTCGATCGTCTGGCGAGAACAGGGAAAAGTGCACCTGAAGACGAGCCGACAAGTATGATGAAGATAGAGGCGATACGAAGATGTATGAGATTTTCAGGCGCTGGTATAAAACTGCAATCGTCTAGTTCGTCGGACATCAGATGCTGAATGGTGGGAGGAGGTGATCAAAAGTAAAAGACGAGGGAGCGGTGTTAATTAAAGAGCTTGCACGACTTCTTCCATAAATGCTGCCACAAAACGGCTTGCAAGGCGATTTGGTATGGAGACCATGACTGACTTTTTTTTCACGTGAGCCAAGGTGAGTACCCTCACAGTCACAATATGGTCGTCCATCCGATTGATTTAATTATGTAGACGTGTCGAAATGTCTCACTTAGTCTCGCAAGGAACTCGCAATAGCGGTCGAGAAATCATAAACCTCCCACACGTACGACAGCTTCTATTAAATTTCACCCTGTACCCTCGCCCGTCACTTCTGAATTGTTTCACATCCAAGACTATCCGTCTTGGATTGATCCATATTGAACAATTCTCTTCACTTTGACCAGTCTCGCGTATCATTGATCAAGACGTCTAATCCTCGATATCTCACATATGCATTCATTGATCCGTCTCGAGTTCCCAACTCATCCTTTCTAGGGAACCGGTGTCGTCACCTCCGTCCCCTCAGATTCTCCCGACAAACTCTCTACGACCTCGCAAAAAAACCGCGTTCTACAAAATTGACCCCTCGCGGGCCGCGATCGATCTTGTCCCTGTTATCTCCACCCCTACATATGGAGATTTGTGTGCACCCGTCCTTTTGTCGGCCCTCAAGGTGCAGTCGCAGAAAGACATCAAACAACTGACGGAGGCGAAGGAAATTACAAGAAGGGACCAGGCGGACTGACGGCAGCATTCGATCCTACGCTGCCAAAGAGCGTACGGATTTGTGCCGCGATGACATTCCCTGAGTGGCAGGATCAAGCAGTGAAAGATGCTTATGATGAGCAAACGGACAAGTTTGATGTTGCGAAAGTGAAGGTGCTGTTGGCGGAACGTGGTCTCATAAAGGGCAAGCGTGCTATGTCCTTCGTTCAGGCATTCAAGGTCAGTATCTTCTATTGACTTACCATGATGTCTCCAAATGAAAACTTTGTCCCTCAGGAAATTTTTGGGTCTCGTCGATGTAGAGGTTCTTTCTGTCGAGGAGGCAAGGCAGAAGAAAGGTGAAGCAGGCTATACAAAGAGCATCATTTAAAGCTCGGAGCCCCGTGCTCCTGCCTTCGAATATCGTAACATATAAAGTGCATTGTATTAAAATCTCTGACTTATAGAAGTTAATGCTAACGATCAGGAATTATTATTGGCTGACGGTGAAGAATTGAAGACCAGGCTCCCACCTAGCCGTCCTTGCGTGGCTCCAAGTGTACGCAATGTTAAATCTGAGACCATCAAACCAACGATATAGATATATGAAAAAAAAAATAGGTACAAGTTGAAACCTTCCTCAAAAGATCAAGGGTTTGATTTGACTTCTGTTTGAAAGCTTTTGCCTGAGGGCAGTAGGTTCAAGCATCAAGTTGCACTACATACAAACGAACACTCAAGCTTCAAGGACGGCTGGGTAGGAACCTGGGTCGATGATCTCAGATGCCTGACCCATGGAAGGAACCACGAGTGGACGACGAACAAGAATCAAGAAGGTTCCTAAGTTCCTAAGAATTTTATCCTGCTGGTGCAGTCCCATCCTTCAACTTTGAGTGAGTATTATGGACCATTGATCGAACACGACATGAATTATTACTGTGTAAAGGAATAAATAAATCCATGAGTTATGACACTGTACTGTCCATGTCTACCAGCAACTCAGAGAGTATGGTCTAGATAGAATCCATCTCACCCTGTGTTTTCATCTCGTCTTGATTAAGCCGGCCATTTGAGGATTTATTACGGATGAACCGGCCTGGCCAAAAGGGCGTGTATATCGATATGGCAAGGAAAAGAGGGAGAGTGTCTAGGCCATAGAAGAAGGCTTCCGTCGTCGCAAGATATCCTTGGTAGCCTTGAGAAAGCTCAACGACACGATAGAAAGAACGAATCTTTGAGAACGTGGGGAATGAATACGCGGACAAAGTGTTAAAAGCCAAGTTTCCGCACCAAAATACCAAAGCAACTGATGCAAAGTACATTGGAGAGGGTCCGCCAATCGTTATACCAAGGTTTGGATATGTCCCGGTTCCAAATCTCTGGATTTTTGGTGCGTACGCGGTAGAGAAATACTCCATATAGTACACTGAATGTAGCGAATGACACTAGTTGGAGTATGAGACCAACGAGGAAAACCTAGTGAGGTGATTGAGCATAGTACAAAAGGTATGATCAGGTCACTGACATTTGAACCTGTTTTGTTAGCCTTCTCGGTCTTAGCGGCAGCAGAAAGGCCACCTCCTGCAGCCTTAGGAGAGGATTAGTCAAATGTCTACCCTTGAAAAGCGGTAAGACAAACTTGAATTAGGAAAGTTGTCACGTCGGAGGACACAAATGCTGCCGTGATCTTACGAGGAGACACTAGAAGGTGGTTGTCGAGACCGAGATAGGTTGCCAGTCGACCAAGAAGGACATAATTTGCTGCAATAAATGCACACGGCTATAAATTGTAAGCACAAGAAGGACGATAAAAATAAGAACGCACTGAGAGAACAACAAACATGTCTTCAACGATGTAGATTGTCAATGAGTCTGGGTGTTTGTTGAGAGCGAACCGCATGGAAAGACCAAATGCAAAGCCTGTTGATAATTAAGTTCTTTGGATGGAAACTCTGTCACAAGTTGAGGTTGCACGTACAATATTCGCCAATAACAAGAGCGAGCATCCATTTTGCTCCCCATCTGAAAACACAATACGTCTGTGAGACTGCTACCACCATGACTAGAGCTGTTGAATGCACATGAGAAAGGCTAAGGAACAACATTTAAATGCGACATAAACGCACCAAAAGAGACTGCAGTGAGCGAATTCGTCGCAATATACTTCATGGGATTGTTTATATCGTGCTTAGGATCAGCATAGGGGTCAAAACCTTCAGGTGTCCCAGGCGGTAAAGACGCAGCTACTTGGACTTGTTGCCAGTGAGCTATCATCACAAGGACAAGAATAGTGGCAACTATTCGTTGAAAACTTCTTAGCATCGATGAGAGGACCATGAGAGGCACAACGAGGTTTGTATGGATTACACAGCATTCAGCAGGTATTTAATATTTGACACTCTGGTTTTTTCCTTGAGGTCAGTCGGGGAAATCATCTCGCATGTCGCGGGCGGCTGATCGGCTGATTAGATTTGTTCAGAGAGCTTTTTGTCTAATTTAAAGATGGACAACACTATCCGTGAGATGCTCAAAAACATTTGAAACCCATGGTGAATGAAAAAGTAAAAGGCCGCAGAAATGTAAGGCTCGGGGAGCAGACTTGTTTGTGGTCCTAAAGTTTGAAGTCCAAGTCGGGCCGGTTGTGTCAATTAAATGAGTCAGCCTCCGCTTTGTCTCCGAACCTCTGAGCAACCCTCCTTGTCCATGTAGCCGTTGGTTTTTACAAACCCATAAATGTTGCCCCTGATAACTGGTTTGAAGCCGGGCTGTTTCATGGAGGATTGATTGAGGTAAGTAGTGCCCTTTGTTTATGGTTTTCATTGACCTCATGATTTGCCTGCCCTTTGTTTCCTGTAGAAATCCAAACTTCTAAGTCCTGACTGTGGCTAACGAGAAATTCTCGGAAAAGCTTGTGCATCCAATATTCGAGCCTTCAATCACGCGAGACGCCGCCATCACGTGGAAAGATGTCTGACGCGAATGAAGTCCGGGCTCGAACATAAACGTCGCCGTCTACTCTGAATATGCCCGGTCCATGTAATCCCCAAAAGAAACGTAAATCCAAACGCAAAGGCACTAAGAAGGGACATCAAGCAGTTACAGAAGGTTCTCTACCTTCCTTGTCGGACATTGACTTGGACAAGGACGCTCCAGGGGCACCAGCGCGCTCGCCATGTCAAACATCCGCGTTGCGCACCCGTACAGTAGATGCGGAAACAGGAACTATGGCGGAGAATGGGAGGGTTGTAGGTGGTAATAGTCGCGAGTACAAAGCATCTCGTCTTAAAGTTGAGTTGGAGACGGCACTGCCTCAAGCCCCTTTCATTCATGACCCGGGGAATGGGCCGCGAGTGCGAAATGTACGCGCCTTTCTTTCATCCAAGTTCTTTGCTCAACCACCCGCGCTTAACGTATGTCTTCCCAATATCTTCTTTATGACCAAGGCTTCAGGATTTTGGTAGGATCCATTGTGTGCCGAGTTCGCACAGAAGGAAGTGCTTGAGATGCTCATGACGGTACTGCCTGAAGAAGTTGCACTCGTACGTTTTCAACAGCTCGCTTCTGGATCTTGATTTTCTGAGAATTTTGCAGATTATATGGTACAATAAAAGCCGTTCCACAAGTCGAATATGCCCGGTTTGCTACCGCCTTTATCGCCTCGGTGACACACTGGCGGACCACGTACCTGGCCAACCTCCCTTTGTGGGCATGGACTCGTCGCCAAAGATACAAAGAGAGCAAACCATCAGTGGGTTGTGTATGTCTTTCAGTTATCTATGGTTCCACCCTTCTCAGAGTATGTGAACAGGCTCTCCTATGTGTTTCATTGCCGCAGCATACAGCTATCCCGGCAGCGCAATTAAATCTGCTTGGGCTCGTACAGCGGGTGAAATAGACGAGCGCACATGGGATATATTGAATACTAGGCCTCCAGAGGACTCTGTAGGTGACCCTAATTTGACTATGCTAATGCGTATGACTAGATTGGATGATCTTGGGCTGGGCCAACTGTGTCTGGGCCTTGATCCAGAGTAGGAGTAATGAGGCCGCATAGGGGCGATTTTTCCGAATACAATCTTGATTTTCATCTGGACTTTTGTATTTTGTTTTTCCTTCTGGGACTGCTGACAACCGGCTTGTACGCACATAAGAAGCTGGTCGGTTTGCTATGAATATCCTACTCAACGCCGCATCAGGCAAATTCGTGCGGTATCGTGTGGTGGGTTGGCGTAATGGCAACGCGTCAGTTTCCGGTTCCATTTCCAGCTGAAGATTCCGGGTTCGAGTCCCGGGCCTGTCGCTTTTTGCGCCTTCCATCTTCCAACCCCGTCGGATAGAGCAAAGATGGACTCGTTAAACGCCACTCTAAAAAAAATAAATGGGCACCATGGCAGGCAGGACAAAATCATTTAAGTACACGATCACGTGGAAAACCCATTATAACTTTTGACGCGTGCTCTCCTTATCACTAAACTACAACTACAATCCCTATTACAATTAACAACTACCATTTCCATAATGTTCTCCATCTTTGATCTCATTCGAAAATCCTCCAAGTCTGCTGGACTTCCTCTTCCTTTACTCTGGTACGATCCAGCTGCGCTTCCCGGACCCCCTATTCTCATATCCACCGCCCCGGCACTGCACACTTGCCACAAATGGGAGGAAAAAAATGTGCAGTGGTGGAACAAACATACACCGACTGTGGTGGGAGTGCTCTCGCCCACATTGACCCAGGACGAACGGTGCCAAGGCGAATCTCAGTCGATATTTGGGTTCAATATCGAGAATGGGAACTCGTATTTGCCGGACTGCAGTGGTGATATCTCGTGGGATACGATACGATGCTCAACAGAGGAGGGAGGCGATAATGTCATGCCGTCGTCTTCTCCGCTCTTGTCTTGTGCTTCTAGTGCTACGTTGAAATCGGGGCACCTCTCAGACTATTGCTCGAGTAACGCATCGGATTCCGACCTTAGCTTGGTGATCACCGATGTAGATCATGAAGAATCGTTTTATTTCCCTGCACCTGAGTATCTGGAGCGGTCTGATAGTCAAGATGATCTCGTTGAGAGCGCCATGGTTCTTGAGGAGTCGCTGGCTACTAGAGAAGAAACGCACGCTGAAGTTGTCCCTTTTGGTGATGAGTTCCCTCCGAGGAGGGCTTCGACTATAACACGGCTTGTGGGGAACGCTATTCGTGATAGAAGGTCGAGGTCAAGACTCCTTGTTGATGATACGGTCTATGTGGAGAGGTCGATCAAGCCCTATCATTGTGGACGTTCTAGGCGGTATATTCCACATGTTTTGACTACGATTATGGAGGACAAGGATGAAGAGTAATTGCCGCTGGCGGTAATTGGAGTGTGGCGAGGTGTGCGGAGGTGATGAGAGGGAGCAAAGACGTGATGAAGATGTAGAGGTTGCGATTGAAGATGTTCTCAAAGTTTTTCCTTTTTTCTCTCAAGACGACTTCAAGATCCCCCTCCCCCTCTCTCCATCTCAAGACGACGTCCGGTGCAACCTCAAGACATCCCTCAAGACGACTCAAGATAAACCCCCTCCCCCCTTGAAAAGACGTCAAGACGGTCAAGCTCTGCGAACCTTGGTCGTCCAAGATGTCTTCAACTTGGCGCAACAGGAGGAAGAGTATTTGCTGCCATTGACCTTTTTGCTTTTTCTGCAGTGTACTGGCTGTCTATGCTATTTCCCCTCCCCTCAAGCTCCCCTCCCCCGTTCGAACGCATCCCCTTCCGCAAACCTCGCTGCTGGAAGACATACATCGCCCCCCTCCGACGAGGTCCGATGCAGATGCCCGCCCGCAAAATCACGAAAAATCGATGAGTGTATTCCTTAATCATGGTTTTTTTTGCATGTTGTTGATGCTTGCAGGTATCGCTTGTGTTGCATAGGATTTTGGTTTTACTTGGTGCACTCTTAGTCTTAGTCTTACTCGGTGGTCTGTCGACTTGGGATTCCACGCGCTTCCCGCTTCCCGCTTCCCGCTTCCCGAGGATTTTGTATCACGCACTCGCACTAGGTCTCGAGCCGTAGATATATCGTGGAGGTTGTCTTATTTATGCATGTCAGATTAATGTGACTCGTGTCAGAGAGTAATTTGAGGTTGTTGGCTACAGAGGCGTCGAGGTCTCCACGTGCATTAATTACCTTGATCATAGGAGTGCCCCTGTCCGCGCTCGCCCGGCCGGAGTTTGAAGCTGATTTGATGGCTACTCCACCTGCTACTTAGAACTTGACTAAACCCAACGATGAGCGAGACCGTCGGCGAAGTAAGTCTCGCGTCCCCGTCCCTTTGCCTCTTTCTCTCTGATTGCATCGCGCAAAGGCCGTCCCTGCAGCCCAACGCTCCTCCTGGTCCTCCTTTCTCAAATCGTGCGTCGCTCGCTATCGGCTATCGCTGTCGTGTTTCCTGGACTAACTAACGAACTGACTCGGGGTGCGCACAGCATCGCCTCGTTCTCGGGGGACCTCTCGTCGCTCACCGCCCCGCCGTTTATACTCTCCCCTGTGTCGCTGACCGAGTTCCCCGGTACGTCCCCCCCTGGTGTGTGGCGGCGGCGCTGACGAGGGGGTGTGTGTAGCGTATTGGTGTGAACACCCGGATGTGTTTGCGGCGATTGCTGATGCGCCTGATGATGAGGCGCGCGCGCTCGCGGTGCTCAAGTGGTTCATCGTGAGTTCCCCCGCCCCCTGATTGTGCGTCGCTGATGGCTTGTGTACAGGGCACGCTGAAGGATCAGTATACGTCGCGCAATGAGAGCATGGGGTCTGAGAAAAAGTGCGTGTTCGAAGCTTGGTTTGCGACTTGGGCTGATGTGTTTTGTAGGCCGTTGAATCCGGTTTTGGGCGAGTACGTGTGGGGTTTTGTGCAAGTGATGGTGTTGATGTTGATTGTGTGCATAACATAGGCTTTTTTATGGCGTGTGGCCGGCTCCTGCGACGGACCCTGGTCAGGGCGAGACGACGCTCCTGGTCGAGCAGGTGTCGCATCATCCGCCGATAACGGCGTATGTTATTGAGAACAAGACAAAGGGGCTCAGGCTCTCGGGACACAATGCGCAAAAGACGAGTTTTAGTGGTGAGTGCAGCACGCCGTGTGTGTGTGTACCCTTGTTCACCCGTGCCCCAGGCGGATCGATAATCGTGAAGCAGATCGGGCACGCGATATTGACGTACACCCCGCCGGCTGGGGCGGCTGTGGAGTACTTGTTGACGCTCCCCCGGCTGCGCATCGACGGGCTGTGGTATGGCTCGCCGTATATTGAGCTGACGGAGACGACGTATATCGTCGGCGGGGGGTACGTGTGTACGATCGAGTACAAGGGGCGGGGGTACTTTTCGGGCAAGTCGCACTCGTTCAAGGCGCATGTTGCGCCTGCGCCGGGTATG
>QLOM01005136.1:0-13381 GCA_003313785.1 Termitomyces sp. MG148
AGTCATCCTGTTGTTCATTGCAGAAGAGCCAAAGATACTGTTCTAGCTCTTGGTTGACATGCTTGGTCTGGCCATCAGACTGAAGATGGTAGGCAGTAGAGGTGTGGAGTTTGACCTGGAGGAGGCAATACAGTTCTCTGGTAAACTCTGCCACAAACTGAGGTCCATGGTCTGAAACATAGGCATCTGACAATCCATGGAGTTTCCAGACATGCTTCTGATACAGGTTAGTGGCGCCCCTGGCAGAGCAGGTGGTGTGTGTTGGGATGAAGTGGGCCCACTTGCTACAGAGATCTACTACCACTATGATTGCATTATATCCGTGAGCATCTAGTAACTCGACAATGAAGTCTACTGAGGCCACACTTCAACGCTCAGCTGGGATAGATAAGGGATGAAGTTGCCCCATAGGAGGCTGACGACGAGGTTTAGTTCACAGACAGAGATCATAGGTGGAGGTGTAAGAGCCAATATACCGTGACATCTGAGGCCACCAGTAATTCCGAGAAACCAGTTCCAGTGTCTTTCACCTGCCAAGATGGCCGGCAATCCAAGAATTGTGATGCTGCTCAACAATCCGCCTCCAGAGGTCAGGTAGGTTGGGTACATAAATGCGCCCCCAGAAGGTGAGAAGACTATTCTCCAAAGACCACTCGTCAGTGCGGACTGACTTTACTCCAGTTCTCTCTCGAGCATGCAAGGCTAGAGCAGCCTTGGCTACCAGATCTTCTTGAGCACCCTCCCGGTTACCTCAACGGATGTCTTGAAGGATGCCTACTTCTTCTCCCTAGCCGACTACACCCTCTAGAGCGTGCATGGCAAAGAGTTCAGGCTTCAGGAGTACAATATTGTCATTGTCGCTAGCTCCTGAGCCATGATCAGCTCGCCTAGAAGGTGAATCTGGCTTGCCCATGCTTTGCCCAGGTTTGTGGTGCAATGAAAAGTCAAAGTTGGCCAGATACAAGGACCATCAAGCCTGTCGGCGGTTAAGTTTCTTGGCCGTCCGAAAGTATTCTAAGTTCTTGTGATCAGTCCACACCTCAAACTTATGTCTGGCACCCTCAAGGAAATGTCGCCACTCCTCAAATGACCAAATAATAGCCAACATCTCCTTGTCATGGATCTCATAATTGCGCTCCACAGCATTGAGACTCTTGGAGTAGAAAGCCACAGGATGCCACTTACCATCTTCTTTTGACTGCTGAGAGAGGACGACTCCAGTAGTAAAATCTGAGCTATTGGCTTCTACCTGGAAGGGAGAATCATCATCTGGGAATAGGAGGACAGGCTTGGAAGTGACTGCTTGTTTGAGGGCATCAAAGGTAGTCTGCTGTGCCACATCCCAGTGCCAAGGAGTGTCCTTAGTGGTGAGATCAAAGAGGGGCCAGGCATGGTGTGAGAAGTCCTGAATGAACCTCCGGTAGAAGTTGGTGAAGCCCAGGAAGGCCTGAACCTCCTTCTTGTTCTTGGGCTCTGGCTACTCTGGCACACCAACCACTTTGACTGGGTCCATCTCAGCCATTCCATGAGAAATGATCAGTCCAAGGTATTCAACCTTGGTCTGCTCAAATTTACACTTCTCTGGCTTGAGATAGAGCTGGTGTTGGCGGAGACGCTCCAGCACAATGCATGTAATCGAACGATGCTCCTCTAAAGTCTTGGTATAGATGAGGATATCATCAAGATATACACACACAACACCTTCCGCTATGAGGTCTTGGAAAATGTCATTCATCATGGTCTGGAAGGTGGCCGAGCTATTAGTGAGGCCAAAGAACATCACCAGAGGTTCAAAGAGTCCGCGATTTGTTTGGAATGCTGCCTTCCACTCATCACCTTCTTTGATGTGCACATTGTTGTAGCCCCAGCGGACATCCAACTTGGTGAAATAGCGTGCACCTTGGAGGTTGTTGACAAGTTCTGAAATGAGTGGTAAGGGGTAGCGATTCTTCACAGTCATCGCATTCAAAACTCAATAGTCTTGAACCAGACGTAGAGAACCATCCTTCTTCTTAATAAAGAAGACTGGGGAGGCTATTGGGGACTTTGAGGGGTGGATGTGACCAGAATCTAAATTCTCCTGCAAGAAGGCATCAAGCTCATCCTGTTCTCAGGGGGAGAAAGGATAGACCTTGTAGCTGGAGGGCTCAGCATTGAGTGTGAGCTCAATAGCATGGTCCCACTGCTTGTGCTCTGGCAAGGAGTCAAATGATGCCTTGGAGAAAACATCCTCAAAGTTGTGCAGGTGATAAGGAACTGCATTCCAGAATGACTTAGGAGCAGAGTTAGTGGCAAAAGCCTGAGCTAGCCGCTGGAAAGGAGTTTGGCTGGCTCTAATCTCTGCCACAGTTGGGGAAGGTCATAAAGTAGTTGCATAAATCCTATCACCTGTTTCAATGGCCCCGTCTGGGGACTCTGAGTCAGGAGCACACACAAATTCACTCTCACATCCATCTTCCATCTGAGCTTCACTCACTACACCTCAAACGTCCTCATAGAGGGCCTCTCTATGAGGGAACGCCAAGGGAGGAGGATCCAGTAGGTCAAGGTCTACAAAGAGGAGGTGTCCAACTTGGCAAGCACGTATAGCAGCGCGCTCATGGACTGAGGCTCTGCGCTCTTCTCTACTCTCCTTAGCACATGTAGAACACCGTCGGAGGCAGCGGCTCATACTCACTTTACCCTTGGCCCAGTCAATTTCAGGGTTGTGGTCACATAGCCAGGAAAATCCCAGTATCATGTCCTGCTTCCCTGGGCTAGTGACTGCAAAGACAGCATGCTCAGAATGAGTCTGGGACTAAATCCACCACTGAGCAAATGGATCTAGCTTTATTGAGCGTACCATCAATGTTATAGACTGGAATAGGACGAGAGAGAGGCCAAGTAGTGAGTTGGTGTTGTTCTACATAGCGAGTATCAAGGAAGAGTCCAGTGGCACCACTGTCCAGAAGAGCTACAACGCTCTGAGTCTGCTGAGTATCAGTTGTCTCAATCTCTACATTGAGACGCAGAGAGTTAGGAGAGGGAGTGGAGGCAACAATATAGTGGCGAAGGAGGCATCGTTCCCAAGCGGGGACACGTGGGCGTCGGACAGAAGGAGGAGGAGGAGAGGTCTCAGCCAAGGCCTTAACCGAGGGGGTATTTTGTATGTCGGAGGGGGCGCTTACAGTTTCAACCAGAGAATCATTGACAGGGAGAGATATATTAGAAGATTTTACTGGTAGACATGCAAACTGATTAGCGCCAGGCAGCGGAGTCGTACAACTCATCTGTTGCCCTACTGAAAACCCTCCTCTGTAGAATCTAAGGACTCATCCGAAGATTCCACTACAGCCTCCACAGAACCTATGGACTTATCCAATGGTTCTGCTTTGATCTGTGCATCTGGGGAAGGGTTTCCCTGGGCATCTCTGGCAGCCAGGAGCTGGAGAAGGAGCTCTTCCTGCTCTACAGCTGAGAGATAGCACACCTCCAACCCCTGCAGGCAATATCGAGCGAAGTGACCAGGCTTCCCATAGTGACGACAGAGGAGAGGGAGAGAGGAGCGTTGACGAGAGGCATCAACATCCATGGGAACTCCCAGAGGAAGAGGACATGTGGCAGGTACCTGAGCTGGGGCTGGAGCACAAAATGAAAAGGAATGGGAGGTGGGAGGACAAGCAGGTAAAGGCACATACAAGGTGGAGCGAGAGGTAGTTCCTTGGTGGAGCTCACACCCTAACTCCATGAGCTGCCATTGGTCACGTGCTACCTGATACCAAGACTCAATATGCGCGTTGTCAGGTCGTCCTTCAGCCATGCTGTCAATTTGATCCATGAGCAAAGGGAGGAGGCCATCTTGGAAGGTGAAACAGAGCTGAAGACCGTCTGGATAGCCAGCCTGTTCAACCAGAGCTCGGAAGGAGTCAATGTACTCATCTAAAGTCCGCTTTCCCTGTCCATATCAATGGGGGTCTTGGAGAGTAAGGGCTGCCACCTTAGCAGGGTCCAAGGGAAAGAACTCAGTTTGGAACTCCTTTTCAAACTGATCCTAGCTTCCAAAGCTCTCTACTTCTCCAGGACGTCAAAAAACTCGTAGTGCGTATGTTGAAGCTCGTCCAGACTTCATGTAGGAAAGAACCCAGGCAATCTTGAGAGCATCAGAAGGAAAGGCTTCCCCACTGAGCTGAAGGTAGGTGATACATGATTGCAGGAATCACTCGCCCATGGCTCGGTCACCATTGAATGCATCTGAGAGCACTGGACAAGGAATATTGGCGTAAACAGAGGGAGAGGCCCCAAAGCAAGGGACTGGAGGTGTGTCAGCCCTAACTGGAGGTGCCTGAGGAGGGGTAGGAGTGAGAGGGAGGTGCTCTAAGAGGGCCTGAAGGGACTGAGAGATAGTGTCTGTGGCCTGATGTAATCTAGCAAGTTCGGTGGTGTGGAGGGTGAGGGAAGCTTGAGTGGTCTGCACCTGAGTCTCCAGAGCAAGCAAGCAACCCCAGACATTATCCTGAGGGGCAGAAGCGTCCAAGAGAGGTCCTGAGGGGGCTGGTTGGATCATAGAAGCAACAAAGGGGCAAGGGGTAATCCAGTGGGGGAGTGACCTAAAGAGACAAGAGAGGGCTCAAGCAGACTAAAGGGGGCTCCCAGACCGAACTGTAGAGACTTGTTCTGCTGTAAGGGCGACCTCTGAAGGCTATGGCTCAGTCACACAGCTGGTAGAGGGAAATCCAAAGTATATATAGGTAATACAACAATAACTACTCACCTAGCAGAGGGAAATCTAAAAAGAACAAGTCTAAGGATTCTCTATGCCAGGACTGACGCTTCTGAGGCTTCAAAAGCGTGGGAAACAACTATACAGATCAACAAAGTGGCTAACCTTAACCTAAATAGTGAAAAACTCGGACATGGCATGTGACTCAGTAGTTACTGGATCACATGCAGCTTTGGCATGTGACTTGGTATTTACCAGATCACATGCAGCTTATTAGGTAAGCTAGAGTGGACAGAACCAGTAAAAGAAGGTAAAGGAGAACTATACTAAAGGTAAAAAAAATAGACAAGAAAGGAAAAGAAGGATAAGAAAAGGAAATAAAGAATAAGAAAAGGAGAGAGATTAGGAGTCCCCTGACAGCACCGTTGGTCGCAACACAGTCCATATCCACCCTTGCCTGTGGTCCCATTGACCACAAAACAGGCTCCTGTTGCCTCGACGTTGTCTGTCCCTGTTGCCTTATTATTGTTGGTTAATATCGACACTGAGATGAGGATAGATCTGGCCAGTGAGTTGGCGTGCCTGCCGTCTGTGTGAACCTTGTAGGCGGCTCATCATTTTTCAACTGGTACTGTTGGTTAACGTCGGCTTTGGTATTCTTTTGACAGATGAGAAGGGATTTTGAGCCGTGGAGGCTTTACTTGCCTCCACATACATGTACTACAAACATTTGTTTTTTGTTACTTTATTTTAGAACAACTCTTATGGTGCTATATGGGCACATTGTCATCAACGTTTACGTTGCTAGAGTCCTTACCAACTTCTAGCACCCTAGCGCCTTGCAGGCTTTTGGCTTAAATTGCTAAGCAACCTTTTTATTTCTCTAAGTCCAATTCCACTCAAAAGACTAGGCTTCTGGGACCCTGCCCAGGACTCTCTCAACACTAGCGACCACCTGATGCTACTCATTTGTGAGGCGCTAAGTTTTCCATTTACCAGGACAGTACCATAGCAACTTTTGGGCATCATCAGCACTATACTATTGGAATGCTTCTGGTTGCCTCACGTGCAAGCAGATGTTGCTTGGTATGTAAAGACTTGTCACCTCTGCTAGATCCAGCAAACCCAACAATTGCTCATCCCGCTGACAGTTGCCATGCCAGCGCCTTTATTCAGCAAGATATATATCAACACCATGCACATGCCCAAGTTGGGTTGCTACAAGTACATCATCTAAGGTTGCTGCTTGCTAGTGCACTAGCCTGAATTTAGGATGCTCCAATAAGAAAACATGGATGCTATAGCTAAGTGGTTGTTTGAAGACGTCATCTGCTGCTGAGGTGCACTAAGAGAGATAATTACTGACAATGGCACCCCCATCATCAAGGCGCTGACCTACCTTGCCAAGAAGTACAACATCCATCACATACACATCTCTGGCTACAACAAACGCGCTAATGGTCTTGTGAAGTACTCTCACTTTGATGTGCGCCAAGCCCTCTTCAAGGTGGTAGACGGCAACAAGTCTAGATGGAGTGAAGCAACCTACTCTGTCTTCTAGTCAGAGAGGGTAACTATACACAAGTGCATGGGTTGCTCACCTTACTACGCAGCAACTAGCACCCATCCCCTACTACCTGCCAACATCATTGAAGCGACATACTTGCAACCAGCGCCCAACTCCCTACTATCCACTACCGACCTCATTGCATGACGTGCCATTGACCTACAACAATGAAGTGAAGACTTAGCGTGCCTACACAAGACAGTCTTTAGCACTAGAAGAAAAGCAGTGCTAAGGTTTCAAACGGACCACAGTGCAACCATCAGAGACTACAACTTCAGCTTCCAGTCCTTAGTGCTTATGAGGAACTCCAAGATCAAAACCACAACAAGAAAATGCGCCCTTGCTACTTGGGGCCCTTGGTGTAAGGCTGATGTCTGTAGATCGCAAGGCGGTATGACAAAAGGATCTAGAACAAAATATATTTGCAATTGGTACTATACAACATGGTTGTAACATACCTAGAATGAAATGAATAAAACTAAAGAAAAGATATTCTAGTGTACGCTCATTGTAGCTTACTGATCACGTGCATAACATGACACTTGTCTCCTCCTTGTAAGGAATAAGCTCGGAAAAAAAGATCCGCGCCCAGGCGCCTATTTTGGTGGCACCAATCACCCACCATGCTTCTTGCCACGTCAATGTTTCCCATGCTCCTGCTTGTTCCTTCTGAACTCCTGTATTGCCTCCAACGCATGTGGCATGTTGTATTCCCTGAGCCACTCATCCTCGCTCTTGTCGTATCCCTTTCACCTCACCAAAAACTCCGGTCACCCCCCCTCTCATCCTTCTCTCCCTCAAGATCCACTTTATTTCAACCTCCTCACCTGTCTCCAACTCAATCAGTGGCGGGGGTTCCTGCCGCTGGCCCACCAGGATTGTGAGCCGGAATCAAGCAGGAAACATGAAAGACATTGTGGATCGACCAGCCGTTGGGGAGTTCTAGCCAGTAAGCCATTTGCAACAGTTTCTGCAAGACCTTGAAAGGCCCAAAGCATCAAAAGTCCAGCTGATGACTAGGTCTGTCTGACCAGAGGTCCGTGCGCTCCAGGAAGACACGGTCCTCCACCATGTAATCTGGCACCTTGTCCACCCACACATCATGGAACCTTTTCATCCTCTCCGCCGCCAGTTCCAGCAACCCCCTCAGCTCCCCCTGCACCTCCCAAATGCAATCCAGACGCTCATCCACCTTTGGCATGGACTAGGAGTTGACCAGGTTGATTGAGAATGTTGGATTATATGCATACTCAGCATAGAAGGGGGACATCCCGGTCATGCTGTTAACACGGTTGTTGAAAGCAAACTCTGCAAACGGAAGCCAGTCAGCCCAATTGTCCTGATAATAATCCACAAAGACCCATAAGTAGATTTCAAGTTCCTGGTTTGTTCTCTTGGCCTGACCATTTGTCTGAGGATAGTGAGCCATTGACAGCGCCTGCTTAATCCCCAGCCTCTTCCACATCCTCTTCACATACCGCGCAACAAACTGAGGCTCCCTATCTGACACTACCTTCTTCGGCGTACCATGGAGGCACCACACTCACTCCATAAAAGCATCACACATTGCTGCCGCATCATTTGTTGAGTGTGCACCCAGAAAATGTGTGTGCTTTGTCGACTTATTGCAGACAACCTGAATTGCGTTGTAGCCCCTTGACACAGGCAGCGGACCAATGTAATCCATGGATATGTGCTGCTATGGACCATCCAGAATCTCTAGCGGCTGTAGGGGCCCATATGGTTTCTGACGGCGCAGTTTGATCCTCTGACACACCTTGCAGCCCTCCATGTATTGACGCACAAACTCCAACATATGAGGCCAGTAGTAGTTCCACACAATCAGCGCCAGCGTATTGGCCTGCCCCAGGTGACCTGCTGGTATTGAGTCATGATACAGCTGCAGAATCATGCGCCTTACCTCCTTGTTGTCTGGCACATAAATCAAGCCCCAAAACCACACCAGCCCGCCATCAAGCGTGAACTCCTTCAGTTTGGACCGCACCAACGCTGGCGCATCTTTGAGTTGCCACAGTGGAGCAAGCCTTGTGTTCTTTGGTGACTCCATGCAGATGCGCTCCATAATGCTCTCATTTGCCACAATCATCTGTGTCACTGCCACTCTTGCTGCCACCACTGATCCCTCACACTAATCCATTGCCACCACAACCGCATGCTTCACACCCGTTCCTCCCCCAACACCTTCTGCCCCATGTTGTCATGCTCCTCTTGCGGCACCTTGTGGTCAGATTGCCAAGACAGGCCATCTGGCCCAGCACTCAGGCGGCCCAGGCAATGGTGAATGCAAAACACAAACCGATTGAGGAAGAGGCTCCACCATGCTTGCCGTCTGTTGAAGTCCTGCACCATCATGAAGTATTCAAGATTGCAATGATCCAAGAAGACCTCAACTGGGAATGAATTCCCCTCTAAATAGGGCTGCTATGCTTTGAACGCCCGCACAACTGAGAGCAACTCCTTATCATGAACGTCATAGTTCTGCTCAGCTGGTTGCATTGCCTTGGAAAAAAACGCCACCAGCCACTACTCCCCATCTTCTGCCTTCTGCAACAGCACTGTGCCCAACGCAAAATCCAACACGTCTGTCTCCACGTGAAATGCCGCCTCCATGCTAGGCATGACCAGTACCGGTGCTGCTGCAAACACCCCCTTCAACCCCTCAAATGTGCTCTGCTCCTCCACCCCCCACCTCCAGGCCACCTCTTTCTCTTTTAAACGCTTCAACAGTCTCACAATTGACGCATAATCCTTGACAAATCTGTGGTAAAAATTACAGAAGCCCAGGAACTGGTTCACCTGGCGTGCATTACGAGGGGTGGGCCAGTCCATGACCCCTGTGACTTTGACTGGATCCATTCCCACACAGCCCAGTGTAATCTTCATTCCCAGGTAATCAACCTCCATCATGCAAAACTTACATTTTTCCAGCTTCAAGAACAGGTTGGCCTTGCATAGTCACCACAGAACTTTGTGAACATGAGTATCATGCTGTGCTGGATCCTCGGAAAAGATTATAATGTCATCCAAGTACAGCACCACGTACACATCCACCAGGTCATGAAAGAGCTTGTTTACCATCCACTGAAAGGCTGCCGGCGCATTGCACAATCCAAACTGCATGACCAGAAACTCAAACTGGCCATAGCGCATTCAAAATGATGTCTTCCACTTGTTGCCATTGTGGATCCAGACGTTATAGTATCCCCAACGCATGTCCAGCATCGTGAAGACCTTTGCTGCCTTCAGTTGGTCAAGTAACTTGTTTGTGAGCGGGATGGCGTATGCATCAGGCTTGGTGACAGCGTTTAGTGCATGAAAGTCGACCACTAGGCAGAGTGACTCATCCTTCTTCTTTACAAAGAAGACCAGAGCACCACACGGCGTGCTAGATGGTCAAATGTACCCCTTCCTCAAGTTCTTGTCAATGAACTCCTAAAGCGCTCAAAGTTCTGCCGGGGCCAGTTGCTAGAGCTTACCTGGTGGGAGAATGCTCGCACCATCGAGCAACTTGATTGCCAAATGGTGCAGCCAATGCTGAGGCAGCCACTCCGAGCGCTCCTTGTTAAACACATCAAGAAACTCATGGTAGACCTCTGGCACCATGTCTTCCACTGTCTGCCCTCTCTCCCCCACCCACCGTGCCTCCTTCTCCGCCAACACCTGTGACACGCTCCCCGTCACTGCTAACCATCCGTCCACTGGCCAAAGCTGTGGCTCCACCACTCCCCTGCAAGACTGCATATCCTACTGCTGTTCCAGGTACGCGGGTTCCTCCTCCTCCGACACCCCCTCTGCCCATGCAATTGCCTCATCAATACAAGCCCTTGCCGCTCGCACTGCCTCCCAACACTGCACGTGAAACACATGTGTCCGCCTTGTGCATGCCCGCTTCAACTTAGAAAACTTCTCCGCTGGATCTGGCACCACTGACTTTTGGGCTAGTGCTGACATGCTCCTCTTTGCAAATGCTCGGACTGCCCCCACATGTGACACGTCACCACCGGGCGTCTGAGGTGTGGCTGAACTTGACACACACCTCTTCTGACAGAAGCTCAACTTGAAATGCACCGTCAACTGCTCCCAATTGATCGTCGGGTTGTGGAGCCTCAGCCAGTTGACACTGAGTATGAGGTTGTCATCCCCAATGTCCGCCACGTCAAACACTAATGTCTCCTCATGGTCATCCAAGACCACTCTCAGGTGCACCTCCTCTGTAATCAGGCCAGAGCGGATCTCCAAGTTGTCAATTGTATGGAGGCGCATTGGATGTTTCTTGCACACTGTAGGCAGTGCCTGTTCCAACACAAAGCGGGGATTAGCAAAACAACAGCTTGCCCCCAAATCTACCATTGCCCGGGTGTCGATAATATGCGCAGCTGGTGAGCTGGGTATCTGGATGCGCAATGTGACCGGTAACTCAAGCGCAGAGTAAGGAGAGCGGGGAGAACGCGCGTGTATCACCACCGCTTGCTGGCCAAGATCACAAGATTCCTCAGGGGTTGCTAGGTGAGATCCATGCAACACAATCCCATTACTAGGTGTGTCTGACTGGTTGCACTTGTTGCGACGTTGCAAGGCAACCCTAAACAAAACCCACAGCCGGCTGCTGTTCCTCTTTCCCACTCCCCGCCTTCTCCGCGTCAATCACCTCACATACCGCCGCCCTCAGAATCCATGCCGGACATTCCGCAATCAGGTGGCCTGTCTTTCCACACTTGAAGCACTTCCGTGCTGCGTTCCTCTGCGCATGGTCCACGTCCATGGTGTCTGGGTCTTTTGACGCCAGGGGGTTAGAAACTCGAGCTGCTGCTGGGTTCAGGGTAGTTGCTGCCGCCGGCGCCAGGCTTGAAGCCTTTGAAGTCCCGGGCCCATGCCACTGACCTTTCCTCCTCGCAATCATGTCCACCAGCTTGCTTTCCCAACGTAGCAGGATGTTCTGTGCTTCTTCTGCCATTGTGAAGTCCATATTCACAAGGGCCTCCATCGCCATTGCGCTCAGACCCTTCCAGAAACGGTCCTTGACATATTTGCTATTAGCATCTGCGGGGCCCAACTTGCCCTTGAGCTCGAAGAAGGCTGTGCAATACTCTGTAATCAATTTTGAGCCTTGTTGAAGCACTCCAAGGCAGTTCAACACGTCCTGTGCTGGGTCCCTCAAACCAAACACAGCCTTGAAGTCCAACAGCCACGCCTCCCAACAAAATTGTCGCAGGTTTGCCCCCAAGTCGTCCAAGCCTGTTGTGATAACCAAGCAAGGGCCACCTCAGTCAGGTACGACTGCGCCCATAAAACCTTCTGGCAGTCATTGGGAAATACCTCAAACTACACTGCAGCCTCAACTTGGCTAACAAACTGGTCTGCCAATGGCCTAGACATGCCGTTGTACCTCTCAGGGGGGTTAATACTGGGTCTTGGCCCCAGTCCGCAGTCGTCCTGCTCCAGGCGCGCCACGCAATCCGCCAGTGCTTCCAATCCACCCTGAACCATTCACAGTTGCGCCACAAGCTCCGTCTGTAGAGCATTGAACATGACCTTTGCAATCCGTTCCTCCGGTAGGGCCGTCTTGTCCGTCGCTTCTGCATTTGAGCTTGACATTGGAGGCGACTGGATGGAAAAAAAAATTTAGAGTTTTATTCAAGTGTAAGGCTGATGTCTGTAGATCGCAAGGCGGTATGACAAAAGGATCTAGAACAAAATATATTCGCAATTGGTACCATACAACGTGGTTGTAACGTACCTAGAACAAAATGAATAAAACTAAAGAAAAGATATTCTAGTGTATGCTCATTGTAGCTTACTGATCACATGCATAACATGACACTTGGTAGTTATCTCTTGTAACTGTGGAGGCGCTTATGTCCTTTGTGAACTAGATGGGTAGGTACTGCATAGGCCAGTTGCCACCTTCTGCCTCCTCCCTTACCTTGCACATGACCACATACCCTTGCCGCTCGAGGCGCTAGACATCAATATGAATTGATCAAAAGCCTTTGATCAAGGTCTATGTAAGTGACACAACCCTCAATCAACCCTCTATGTGTTGCATCACGTCCTCCACTGGCCATATCACATTGCATTGTTGCATTGTTGACAATGGCCTCATTGTCCGCTGTTGGCCATCGTATATAGTCTCTACTTTGTTTCACTCAAACCTTGTCCTGCTTCCTTTCCCTACTGACATAGAGCTCATCAGGTTCAATCATATTGCAAGTCCTGCTTCCTTTCCCTACTGACATAGAGCCCGTCAGTCCAATCGGACTTGGCTTTTTATTTCTGCAGGACGTATTCATTGACAGGCATCATGCATAGTTTGAGTCGCCTGCGCTTGCCAAATGGTTGGTTTGCCCCAGCATCCCACTGTTCTTTGTCTCCAAATCCATCCCCCATCTTGTCATCGCCACCTCTCCCACCGTCCGCATCCTCCCCAACTCCACTACACCTCATGTCCAAGTCCAACCAGCCTGGATCTAGGCCCAATGCCACGGAGTCTTAAGATATCCATTACCTACGTACCCAGCACAGAGAACTTAGCGGACCTATTCACCAAAGCATTACCACGACCACAACACACCAAGTTCTGCGCGGCACGTGACCAGCGCCGCCGCCACAAACGGAAAGAACTGTATAGTTGAGATTCTAGGCACGAAGGAAGACGTTGATATACCTCAGTCGTTGATACACCGACTGAGGTATGTTTGTACCACTACACATAATAACCATACGTACTGACAACGTATTGTAGTCTGACTGTATCAAACAGGTAGCTAACAATACGAGTCGTTGATACACCGACTGAGTCTAACTGTATCAAACAAAACCAATACGATGGATTATAGTACCTGTAGTATATAGGTCAAATATATCGCTCAAAAATACCTGAACAGTTCAACACAATATTGACGCGATATGTAATTTACTACTACGTTTCAACCGCCGCCGGTGTACACCCATCAGCTGTCGAGTAAGATTTCAGCGGTGTTCAAATTGTGACAATTGTGATTTTATGGACGTCACCCTGACCAGAATGACCTGCGTGGATGCGCTTCTCAATATTCGTACAGTTATCGATCATCTTTCGAATCCATATGACGGCT
>QLOM01005143.1:2819-21235 GCA_003313785.1 Termitomyces sp. MG148
ACCCAGCCAAAACTGCCATGCTGGTCCTGTGAGACAGAGACCAGTACGGCCAAGGGAAGCAATCCCTGAACAAGTACATTGATTTGTTCTGCACGCTGGTAGAGCAGGCCAAGTACTCCAATGGCCTGCAGCTGTGCCTCATCTTTTGGGAAGGGCTCCATCTGGTCCTGATGGAGTGTATTGACAACCTTGCAGAAGGATGCCGGATGGACAATTGAGTCCTATTGTAGTACTGAGTAGCTTAGGAAGTTGTAGTCTTTAATGGTGGCACCATGATCAGTTTCAAACCTTAGCACTGCTTTTTGTCAGATGCTAAAGACAGTTTTGTGTAGGCACACTAAGTCTTTACTTTATTGTTGGAGGTAAATGGCACATTGGGCTATGAGGTTGGTAGTGGACAATAGAGAGTTGGACACTGGTTGCAGGTAAATTGCTTTGATTATGTTGGCAAGAAGAAGCAGATGGGTGCCAGTTGTTGCATAGTAAGGTGAGCAACCCATGTGCTTGCATATAGTTACTCTTTCTGATCAGAATACTGAGTAAGTTGCCTCGCTCCACTTGGACTCATTGCCATCTACCACTTTGAAGAGAGCTTGGCAGACATCAAAGTGAGGGCGCTCCACAAGGCCGTTAGCGCATTTGTTGTAGCCAGAGATGCATATATGGTGAATGTTGTACTTTTTGGCAAGGTAGGTTAGCACCTTAATGATGGAGGCACCATTGTTGGTAACTATTTCTCTTAGTGCACCCCAACGGTAGATGACGTCTTCAAATAACCACTTAGCAATAGCATCTGTATTTTCTCTTTGCATCATCCTGAACTCAGGCTAGTGTACTAGTAAGCAGTGACCTTGGATAATATACTTGTAGTAACCTAACTTGGGCATGTGCATGGTGTTGATATAGATTTTGCTGAAGAGAGGTGCTGGCGTGGCAACAGTCAGTGGAATAAGTAGTTGGTGCGTCTGCTGGATCTGACAGAGGTGACAAGTCTTTACATACCAAGCAACATCTGCTCACACATGAGGCCACCAGAAGCACTCCAACAGTGTAGCACATGTGGCATAAAGTCCTCTGTGACCTAAGTCATCATGCATGGCACGTAAGATCCTGAGTTGGTTGCTAGGCTGCACCACCAGCTTGTGTGCACCATCCTTGTTACGTTGCCAGAGTTGGTTGTTGCTGAGAAAGAAGTTTGTAGCATATTGTATAAAAATAGCATAGTCATCATTGCTAAGGTCATTTGGTTGCTTGAGAGAATCCAGCCAGTCTCTGATTGTGTCAAGGTGCTTGTCATCTGCTTGTGCTGATGATGCCCAAAAGTTGCCAGGCACTGTCCTGGTAGATGGTGAACTTAGTGCCTCATGAATGAGTAGCATCGAGCGGTCATTAGTGTTTGGGAGAGTCCTGGGCAGGGTCCCAGAAGCCTAGTCTTTTTAGTGGGATTTGAACTTAGAAAAATAAATGAGTTGCTTAGCGATCTAAGCCAAAAGCCTGCAAGGCGCTAGGGTGCTAGAAGTCGGCAAAGACTCTAGCGACGTAAATGTTGGTGACAATGTGCTCGTATGGCACCTTAAGACAAAAGTTGGTAGACGAAGTTGGTGAGGTGAAGTCGGCAAGACTGTTTCACTTAGCGACTCTGAGGACTTAGAATGCTGAAATGTGATCTGAACTGTGGGGCATACAATTTGATGATGGCTAAGACAAAATATGTACAGTATTTATAGGCGCTAGGCTGCCATGGTAATTAAACTAAAAGGTTGCTAATTAATCAATCAAAATAGAGACAAGTGTGATGGCACATGAAAGTTGCTAAGCAATGTCGTCTGTCAAGTCAGCAAGCTTTAACTCATCATTCCAGTGGTGAAAGAGACCAAATGCACGGAGGCCATCACTAAGGCCTGAAATCCTCTTGTGGGCCTGTCTCGCATAGGTTGCTAAGTGTCAGATCAACTGTAAGCATCACTAATATCTGAAACCATCTTGTGGACCTGTCTCACGTAAGTTGCTAAGCATTGCTAAAGTGATCTAACATCGGATCTTTGAGAAGCACTGGATTTTGATAGGTGTCGCTAAAGGCTCTGGCATCGGTTATCACTGATTGGGGACTTGAAGGGGGCCAGGCTGGAGTCAGGTGAGTGGCAGGTGATTGCCAAGTCATGTGGTTGCTAAGTCCCGTGATCCTGCGCGTTGCGTCCTGTAGCCTGAGTTTGATCCCTGCTAGCTGCAAAATATAAGTTGCTAAAAATAGTGCTAGTGCGTTGAGCTCTGCCAGAGTCTTATCAGCGCCTTAGTGCTCCTGAGTCTGAATTGTAAGCAAGGTTGGTACTATTTCCTCTGAGGAGTTTAGGTTCTTCAACCTGTCTAATGCTTGGTGACTGGTCAGTTATGTTGGCGGTAAAGAATATAAGAGGGGCAATAAAAGAAGCTGGCTGATAAGGAATGATGGGGTGTAGTAAAGTGAGTGGGTTGGTTGCTACAGAGTAGTTGGATGAGGAGCTGGATAAGGTGCATGAATCCATGGAGTTGGTCAATCCAATCATTAAAAGTGTCATTGTTGCTATGGTCAGATGTGGAGTTGATAGGCTGCAAAGGTTGGCAGGAGAGTTCATCAGGTCCATGAAAGGTGCCTTTGACATGTACTAGTTCAAAGTGGAACATAAGGATAGCGACTATCCAGCAATTCATGCTAGCAGATTGCTGTGCCCTTGATGTATCTGGCATCTACCTCCACAATCAGGTTGCGCATGCCAATGAGATACATCCTTAGCATCTGAAAGACTTTAAAGAGACCATAGAGTTCTAGCTTGGCCTGACTATAGCATGACTCCCTGTCATTTAGCATGATTGACTCAAAGTGGTTGTAGCACCTTTGTTTCCAATTGTTGCTAAGGCACTGACATAGGGAGAAGTTGACTGCAATACAGGACATGTCCACTGCTAAGATCACAGGGTCTGGCAACTGATAGTCAATGGGCACAAGTGGCTGGGCTTCATGTAGCACCTTTACTAGATCCTGCTGGGCAGTAACTTGCTTGGGACCAAACTCAAAGAAGGTGTTAGCACAAGTGAGTTGAGTAAGGTAGTGGGTGCAATGGGCAAAGTTTTTGATGAAGATGAAGATGCAGAGGACGCCAACAGTCCCCAGGAAGGCACGTACCTCTGAAAAATTGTGGCATACATCTCAGCAATCCAACAGGGCTAAGCGCAACTTGTTAGGAACATGGCCGCTAGGAGTACAGACATGGCCAAGGATCTTGAAGCATGGGGCACAGAGTACCAGCTTGTATCCAGAGAACGTACCGCCACTATACTTCATGTGCTGGAGGATGTGGTTGAGTAACTGGAAGAAATCCCATAGTGCTAAGCAGATGCTGGGGTTGTTGGAGTGAGTCACAGAGAGGCCATCTATAAGTTGCCAGTTCTTGGGACTCTTAGCACCTACATTGTCAATGAAACTTTGTATATGCTTGGGTATTTTGGGTTGTAGGATATAGTTTACATTGTCATGGAAAATTGGCACTGAATTAGTCCAACCCATTGGCAAGGTGACTAGTCGCAAGGCACCAAAAGGTGTCTGAAAAGTGGTAAGGTCACTTAAAGAAGGGTGAATGAGTTGCTCATTGCAGCCAATGCAGAGGTCAAGGGTGGCACCATAGATCCTACTGGCAGAAGACTCGGCAATGTGGTTGGGAAAGGGTGGAACACCAGAGTGCCATATAGTGACCTTATTTAGCGGCTCAAGGCTATGAATAATACAAAGGTTATTATTTTTCTTGAAGACCCAACCAGTGGAAGTGGTAGGCACTATTGGACGTTTTATAGATGCCAGCTTTGATTTTGCTGTGGATTATCTGGCAAATCTTAGCTTCAAGTCCAGGTAGTATGAGGCAGTTATGTTCAGTTCAAGGTACATGAGGAATAGTCAGTATGACAATAGGCAGGAAAAAGTCAGTATGGAAGCTACCATGCTCAGAGTCCTCCCAGGCAAATGCTTGGTTCTGTTTGGACATGAGGTTGGTAAGCACATTTAATTTGGAAGCAGTGAGAAAGCCGGTATCATGGTTGCTAATGAATTGTTTCTGACCTTTCTTGGTAAAGCAACCTGTTGGTTGGAAAGGCAGTGGATTCAGGATTAATGTTGGCATGTTGGCAAGAGGGTTACCAAGGATATTTTGCTTGATTCTAAAGTCCTTGGAGATGGTACTAGCAACAGGCTTGATTTTAAGCGCTATGGGCTTATACTTCTTTTTAATCTGTACACTTTTGCATTTAGTAGCGTTAGTGGCAGCAAAGGTGGAGGCGGTAGGTAACATAAGTGATGAGTCACTAGTGCTGGCGCTAGCTTTAGAAAGTCCAAGAATTGCAGGATGGGAAAAATTAGGTAATGTTTCAAAATACATATCAGAAGAGGCAAATTTGTCAAAATGATTAGAAGCAGTAAGGTACAAGTAGGCAAGAGAGGAGTCAGTAAGCTTTTGATGGTTTGTAGCGGTGGTACTGTTATTAGGCATGTTAGGGTCACAAGAAGGCAAGAGTACTTCTGAGTCAAGAAAAGCGGTAGAAACAATATTTACAAGTCTACTGCAGTGGTTGTATTCCAGCGTGAGCGCTACATCTCCATGATTGTTGCTAATCACTTCTTTGATGGTGGATGAAAACACACATGGGGCTGGTTAGTAAAAATTTGCTTTGGCAAGCTTTGCTTTTTGGCAACCTCTAGGGAAAGTTGGCATTGGGCAACAGATGCCAAAGTTGGGGTTGCTAATTGTCAGTGTTGTTTCATTGTCTGAGAGGGTCCTGACTATGGAGCATGCTAAGACATCAAAAGGTCTTCCAAGTAGTATGTTATAGGTGGAGGAGCATAGTATGTGAATTTGCAAGTAAAAGATGAGGTTGCCAATGGTGCAAGGTACATTCTTGGTGAGTCCCAGCGATTAGTCTATGGTGCCATTAGCGCTTTGCATGTTAAGCACAATACCTGGAACATATATCAAGCCCAGGTTGTTGGCAACTTCAGCAGACATTGAGATAATTTGAGACCCACTATCCACTATGGCCTCAATCTCTTGGTGACTGTTGACTGTATGCATTATTGAACATATGGCGTGTGAGTCCTGGGCAACTGTAAGTATGGCAGGGTCTTCTCCTGGTGCTAGTGACTTGATGTATGATTCTACAGGGTCCATAGAGGTTGCGTTAGTGAGTTGTTGTGTGAGATTGGGGTTGGTTAGCATGGGATTGGTAGTGACAGAAAATCCAGGTAAAGTGTTGTCAATGTCTGTAGTATCTTGTACAGTCACCTGGAGAGTGCATTTGGGTGTTACTGCCATTTTGACCTGATTTCTAATATCTAGCGCTATGCTGCACAATTCCTCTACTGACAAAGTGACTGGGGTTTTCCATAATGCAGCTAAAGACATGGTTGGATTTTTCTATGTCATAGATGGGGGCAGTGGGATGGTAGCCTCCCTCAGGTTGCTTATCAGGTATGGCAAAGTTATGTTGGGCAGGGGTAGTATAGCATGCAGGCAAACCAGCATAAGGGTGGAGAGGCAGCAGAGGTGCAGTGGTAGCATCAGAGGTAGAGTTGGTGGGTTTAGTGACTGGAACAGTATTTGAGGTGGCAGGTGGTTGGGCAGTTACAGCAGGTATGATGGCAGGTGGAATGGTAGCATGTATGGAAGAGTCAGAAGTGGCAGGCACTAGGGGTTGGTAACCTTTTAATGGCTGTTTGGGCTGCTTGATCTCTACTCCATCAAACACCTGGTTCTTTAATAAAGCTAGTTCCTTTTCTAAACTTTCAATACATGCATCCTTGATGAGGCTGCCAGCATTGCTAAGCATGTCCAAGTGCATAACTTCTAGTACTATTTGCTGCTGTAAAGCCTGTTCCACATCTGGGTTAGTGTTGCCAGACAAAAGTAAAACAGATCGTGAACAGTGTGGTCCATTGGGGAGATGAAGTAGAGGCCGCAGATGACTCAGGGTGCTCTGGAGTGGTTGCAGTGAAAGTCTCAGATGAGGGCAGGCACGTGAACATTTTTGGCAGATTCCTAGGAGTTGTTCTCAATACTGTAGCCCTTCCATTTGACCTTGTACTGTAGTTTACATTGGAATAGGCAGCTGTCCAGGATCTTTTCTACTTCATACTCCACTCCATTGTCGGTGAGGATAGGAAGTGGCAAAGGAGGAGCTCATCGGCCAGAGATGGGATTGTCTAGGGCAGGTGAGAGCTTGACCACGTTGAAGACCAGGTGCAGTTGATGCATGCCAACAAACAGTTGGAGCTGGTAGGCAAGGGGTCCTACCTGATGCTTAACCACATACGGTCCCAGTTGCCAATGCAAGAGCTTCTATGAAGGTCAAGTAGTTGCAATGTTGGAGGCATCTAAGTAGACGTGGTCTCTGGGCTTGTACTGGGGAGCCGGAGTCTGTCCTTGATTGTAGTACCAGGCCATGTTATCCTTTGCCTTGGTCAGCATAGCCTTAGCCTCCTCCTGTGCCTTCTGCATGTGGTTGACAAAGTCATTGACCAACTTGTTCTTCAATCAGCATACGCACAGTTTGAAGCCCATCTGAGAGTGTCAGCCAGTGTCAAGGAAGAATAGGGAGACCTGTGTGGACACGTGAATGTGGTTGCTATACTGGACTTCTGCCTCGGAAAAGAGTTTGTCCCAGTCATTCTGTTGCTTGTTGCAGAATAGCTGGAGATACTGCTCCAGCTCTTGGTTGACATGCTTAGTCTGCCTGTTGGACTGTGAGCAGTAGGTGGTGGACATGTGGAGCTTAACATGCAGGAGGCAGTAGAGCTCCCAGGTCAATTCCGCTACAAACTGCAGGCCCTGGTCGGAGATGTAGGTGTCGGAGAGGCCGTGGAGTTTCCAGACATTCTTTTGGTACAGGTTGGTGGTGCCCATAGCGGAGCAGGTCATGTGTGTCAGAATGAAGTGCGCCCGCTTACGGTAGAGGTCTATGACACCCATAATGGTGTCATATCCATGCATGTCTAGAAGTTCTACAATGAAATCAACGGAAGCCATGCTCCAACATGTAGCAGATGTGGAAAGGGAGTGCAGCTGACCAATTGGGAGGCATCAGTGGGGCTTTGTCTGGAGGCAGAGGTTGCAGGTGCTAGTGTATGTCCCTATGTAGCGTGATATCTGTAGTCACCAATAGTTCTGGGAGACCAGCTCCAATGTTTTTTAGCAGCTGGGGTGCTCAGCTATCAGGAGACCGGTCTCCGGACTGTGTCCAACTCTACTCCAAGCTTAGTCCGACGATATGCCTATTCCTAGCAGATCCAACTGGCTGCTTGGCCCACCCTTTCTCCTTCTGTCTCTTAGTAGTCAGCCTTGATAAGTCATATGCATGGACCTTACTCAGCATCGATTATTGTTAGTCATACTCCTTTACATACCAGGGCCTAATTAGTAAACAGTATTAGTAATAGCACAGCCACTGATGTAGTATATATAGGCAGCCTGTGGATAGAATATCCACAGGCTGAACAATAGCAGTGTTCTTCTGGCCTACACACCAAACCTACTGTAAGCTCTCTAGCAATGTCCGACCACTTGGTTAGCCTTGCCGGTCCCTTGCTTGACTCTTGCCTGCCTCTATGCTTGCTCGACTCCCGCTTGTCACCAGTGCTTGCTGGCTCTGTGGAGTTCCGCAGAGGTTAAGTGTTCCTCTTACAGGTTGTTCAGCCTCCTACACTGTCTGCCCTTTTAGCCCACATTATTCAGCCCTATTTCCTACTATGTCTTCTGACTCTCGGTCTCCCTCTACCCCCACGACTCGTACTTCTACAGTGGCACCTTCTGCTCGCCCTTCCAACCTGGCCTCTAGTACACCCCCTGTTCCCGGAACGGGCCCTGCCATGACGCCTCCCTGGACCGCCGACTGGTTTTCTATAATGCAGCAGATGCAGCTGACACTCGCCGCCCTCGAACGCAGACTAGTCGCTCTGGAGAGTGGACATGCGATTGCTGCCGCTTGAACCGCTGATAAGCATAGTAATGCTCCAGTTGCCCATTGTTTTGCTCCTCCTGGCCGCCCTAAGCCCTCCAAGTCCTCCAAAACTCCTACCGTGCCCCCCTCTCATAATCATTGACGGGTCTCGTGATCTACTTCTAATACTCCCCTGGCTGTCCCTCTCTCCCGGGATCTACCTCCTACCAACAGTAAAGCCTCTCGTTACGAATGTGCTCTTGAGCTCCCCGACTCTCTTGCATTGGGCATCAGGGGCATGGCCTTAAACAAGCCCATGACCTGTCCGGCTCCCGGTTGGCTGCCTTCTCGGTTGGTCCAGCTGGTGGTGAAGGCCAACGCTTTGTCACTATCCGGGGCACTGACCAGTAGATTGGTGAAGCTCTTGTTGTCTTTGGAAAGCGCATTGCTAAGAAGCGTGTGCGTGCACCGCAGAAGCAGCAATCTGGCAATGCTGCGCCGGCCGTTGCTGCGCCGGCCCCTTCTAGGGATCCCGCATCGTCCACCCCAAAACTCTCTACTCTGTCGGCACCGCCTCCTCCTTCTATGGCTCCTGTGCCTGACTCTACCACGGACTTCCAAGAACCCACTGATTGGGATGATCCATCTCCTATGCAAGTTTCGGTGGCACTTTTACTGCCCACCGGCTTGCCTATGGCCCTCTCTACTCCGACTCCAGCTCTGTTGTCCCCCATGGTCATCAACTATGCCTTTGGGCATTATGCTCAGGGCACTTCTGAGGCACCACCGCACGGCACTAACACTGCTTGACGCTCTCGCCCAACCCAGGAAAGGTAACACTGTTTGTCGAGGCAACAAACCTAGAGGAGGGGCTGATGTCAGGGGACCGGTCTCCAGACCATGTCCAACTCTACTCCGAGCTTAGTCTGACAATATGCCTATTCCTAGCAGATCTGACCGGCCGCTTGGCCCATCCTTTTCCCTTCCGTCTCTTAGTAGTCAGCCTTGATGAGTCATATGCATGGACCTTACTCAGCATTGATTATTGTTAGTCATACTCCTTTACATACCAGGGCCTGATTAGTAAACAGTAGTAGTAATAGCACAGCCACTGATGTAGTATATATAGGCAGCCTGTGGATAGAATATCCACAGGCTGAACAATAGCAGTGTTCTTCTGGCCTACACACCAAACCTACTGTAAGCTCTCTAGCGACGTCCGACCGCTCGGTTAGCCTTGCCGGTCCCTTGCTTGACTCTTGCCTGCCTCTACGCTTGCTCGACTCCCGCTTGTCACCAGTGCTCGCTGGCTCTGTAGAAGGAGTTCTGCAGACGTTAAGTGTTCCCCTTACACCAGCAATGCAGGAGTCATGGTGCTGTTTGACAATGCACCTCTGGAGCTCTGAGTTGTTTGGCACGTAGATGCGTCCCCAGCAAGTGAGGAGTCTGTCCTGCAGGCCCCACTTGTCAGTGCATACAAATTTTGCACCGGAGAGAGGGCATCCTGAGCGTAGCACTAATGCGGCCTTTACAACTAAGTCCTCCTGCACTCCTTTTGGTTACCTTGGCAGATGTCCTGGAGTATGTTGACCTTGTCTCCCTGAACTGTCACCCCTTCAAGCACGCAAATGGCAAATAGCTCTGGGTGCAGGAGGGTGATGTTGTTGTTATCCCCTACACTGGAACCATGGTTGGCACAGTGTCGGACTATAAGGAGAACGCTTGACGTCTGCAGAACTCCTTCCACAGAGTCAGCAATGCAAGGGGCAGGCAAGAGTTGAGCAAGCGCAGAGGCAAGCAAGAGTTGGGCAAGAAGCAAGCAAGGCTAACAGAGGGTCGGACAGCGCTAGATAAGCTTACGGTCAGTTCAGTGAATAGGCCAGAAGAACACTGCTATTGTTCAGCCTAGAGATATTCTATCCCACAGGCTGCTTATATATACTACATTGGTGGCTGTGCTATTACTAATACTGTTTACTAATTGGGCCCCAGTATGTAAAGGAGTATGACTAGCAATAATCGATACTGAGTAAGGTCTGGGCATATGACTCATCAAGGCTGACTACTACAAGACGGAAGAAGAAAGAGTGGGCCGATGATGACGCCCAAAAGTCGCTATGCACTGTGGTGTTGACAATAGCCTAGCACTTATAAATCAATAGGTTGGGCGCACTAAGTAACGAGGTTTAGTCCTGGCAGAGTCCCAGAAACACGTAAGTAAAGTGAAAGTAAAAATAAAGTTAATTGAAAGGTGCTTAGCACAACTAAGTGCTAATAGTTAGGCCGTAGGTGCCTAAGTCGAGTTTGCATAGTGTCTTGTTTAGTCCCATAGGTGGACTAGCGTAAAGAGTGCACCCGTAGTTGGTGCCTAGTATGCCGTATGAGAGAAAGATAAGGAAAGCAACTCTAGGTACTAAGAGTGCTTGTGAGAGCAGATTACTGAGAAGTCAAAGATGGGCTGTAAACTCTGGTAATTGTCTGCCAAATGTGGTAGCTATATACAGTTTTTATAGAAAAGGTAAGAAATCATATGTAAAATGTCGCTAAAGTGCTTTGACAGTGTAAATGAAAAATATAACCTAAAAAGTATTAATGCACCAAGGCTATTTGCTAAGCGGTAGGATCAGTAGCTAAGCATGAAAATGATGCCTTTAAGCTGTCTGTCACTTGTTAATTCCTTTAGCCATCGGCTAGTACTTCATTCCTCAAGTCCCTATGTTGAACTTAGAGCAAAACTGCTCCAAAACGCGCTAAAGAACGTCAGTAAGCGCTAAGGAGTGTCGGTAAGCACTAAGAAGCGTTGGTAAGCGCTAAGAAGCGTCAGTAGGCGCTAAGAAACGTTGGTAAGTGCTAAGAGGCGTCGGTAAGCGCTAAGGGGCGTTGGTAAGCGCTAAGGAGCGTCGGTAAGTGCTAAGGAGCGTCGGTAAGCGCTAAGGAGCGTCGGTAAGCGCTAAGGAGCGTCGGTAAGCGCTAAGGAGCGTCGGTAAGCGCTAAGAGAGAGTTGCTAAAATGTAGCTTTCTGTGCTGAGTCTAAGTGGAGTCTCATCAGCGCAAGGCAGATAGTCAGCATATCCGGGTATACTCCGGAGCGTCCAAGTTCAGCAAACTAGAGGACTGGGCCATGGATGTCTGCTACCATCTGGCAATGTGCCTTTACGGTGGGGACCGTATGGATTGCAAACGGATCTTTGTACTACTAGAATTTTTGGCAAGAGAGGCCAAAAACTGGTTCCGCTGTGCAGTCCTGCATGTTAATCAAGCCCAGTACGACTGGACATTCAAAGGAGTTCTAACGGGCTTGTATGACCAATTTGTACACTCCTCAACACTGCAGGATGCTCGACAAGACTTCCAGGCCGCATGCTACACCAAGAAACTCGGTGTCCAAGGGTTTTATGACACCCTTAATGATCATGCCCAAAATATGGCGGTATACCCTGACGGGTATACAATGCTCAAGACTTTTCTCGATGGAATTCCAGTGGAAATGTGCCGCTATCTGATCAGAAAGGACAGCTTGTCACCTGAAGTAAATAACATGGAAGAATTTGTGGTGTATGCCATTCGCTATGAGCAGTTGCTCAAGACAGTGAATCACTATGAGCAGCATAGTGGCCATTGCAGGGCAACTTGGCGCTCTGCTCCAGGCAGAGCGCTGCCCCGAGTGCAGCGTATAGGAACATTCTTAGCAAAAAAGTCCGAAATGGACAAGGAAAAGCATCCACGGTTTGTGGTATGGCATGCACCACCAGGAGATAAAGGGCACAGTCACCCTAGGCCTAATTGCCCACAGGAAAGCAAACGTTCTTCCAAGGGTATTGTGGACAGGAAGCCCAGTATGCCCGGCCAACTGCCATTAGTTCAAGGAACATGCTATAGCTGCAGGCAACCTGGACACTACGCCAGCAACTGTCCTGCTAAGCCAACAGCAACCCAAAAAGGGCCTAATCCTTGGGCACACCTCAGGGCTGCGCATACTACTGCGCTAGACGGCAGCGATGGAGACGTATCCGTCAAGTCTGGGAGCGATGAGGCTTCTGAACCAGAGGACAATCGCACCGATAGGTCGGGTGACAACCTCGATTGAGTAGTGGTCAAAGGAGAGGAGTATGTCACTGTGGATGTATACGACAACAACTACTATAGTCATGATAGTGACTTGGAGTGCTTGATAGCCATGACCAACTGGCTGGCAGAACGTATACCCCAGCACAATGCCGTGGTGCAGATGAAGAGAGTGACTCTTTGTAAAACTGACAGTAAGCTGCAATGACTGTCATTAAATTGAGCAGACAAGGAGTGCCTGGTGTCTTATGTGGAGGTAAACAGCCATAAGGCCTGGACGCTCTGGAATTCTAGGAGCACAATGTCAGGGATTACTTCCCAGTTTGCACATATATACAGGATATCTGTACAAGAACTGGAGACTCCCTTGGCCCTGCAATTGGGCACCGTAGGGAGTCAAGCTATGGTCCAGTACGGGACCATTGTAACCATCCAAATGCCTGGCTTGCGCAGCCAGGAATATGTGGACGTAGCAAATTTTGACCGCTACAATATGATTATTGGTACACTGTTCATGAGGCATAATAAAGTAGTACTGGACTTTGAGCACTGCCAAGTCCTGGTTAATGGGATTGCACTCCCAGCAGAGCAGACCTCGATGTATGACATGGATGGTCGCCTGCGTTGACATTGCGCTATGGAAAAGCATAAAGACGCTCCATAACTAGGTTGTTGGAGGCACCCGACGGTGGAGGAGGTGATCGAGGCGGATCAGGAAGTACCTGGGCTGCCTGTGGACCACCAGGTGGTGTTGATGAGTGAGGAGGAGTATCAAGCCTCCGTGAAAAGCAAGGGGACCAATATAGCCCCTACTAGTTCCACATTCCGGGGACCTAGACAGCAAGGCGTGGAGCCTCATTCAAAAGGAAAATGTACACCAGCAAGTTTGAAAGATGCATCAATAGGAGCAAGTCCACCTACATCCTCCCATGTTAAGTTGGAGGATTTGACAAGGGGAGAGGAGGCTGAACTAGCCTTATGCGCTTTGGACACAAAATTGTTATGGGATCGCCCTATTCCCCTACCGGATTGTGAGTGGGCATATGACCCTTGCATGCCATGGGAATGGAATGAAGTGGTAGCGTCTGCTGTGGCGTGAAATGCGCCTATGCAGCAACCAATGGCCAACTGGTATTGCCATCCTCACGCAGATGAAGTGTCCCAGGCATATACAGTATGCCAACAGGGTGCCTCTCTGACATCGCAACAGGCTGGCAAACCCATCCCCCCAACCAGTTACACGTACCGGATGATAGTGTGGAATGGGTGCTAGCCGTTTGTGATCAGTTCAAGATCCCAGAACGCCCAGAGGAGCACACTGTGCATTTGCTGCCCCCTATGCAGAACAAGGGTAAACGGAAGGCGACTAGCCTTCAGGAAGAAGATATTCCGTGCCTGTGACAGCAGTGGCAGGAGGAGTTTGCAGATATGGTCAATGGCACGATGATGCAAAATGTAGGGTTTGTTGAACTAATCAGAGGGACTCCAATTAGTGTAGACAACTAAACTTTACTTTCGCGAGTTTCGTGGGGCTATGACACAGAAACTAACACTTGTAATGAAGTTGTAATGGTTTTTGTAATTTTAGTTTATTATTATAATGAACCAAAGTAGTTCACAATATAAATGGTCTCTAAAAAGATACCAAAAAGCGACCCTAGTAAAGTCAACTAAATGATAGGCCTAAGTAGTCACACTCCCTGGGGACCCTGAGCCACACAAATGGTTTATTCACTAGATTAACAACGTTCAAGCTTTAATTTGAGCAAACTTAGTTCACACAAATGTAGGCAATAAGCTTTATTAAAGCTGGTCTGAAGTACTTTACTGATTAGCCTGAGTAGTCCACTCCCTGGGGACCCTGAGCTACACAGGTTTTCCTTAGCTGGGTCCTCCTTTTCTTCCCCTATTTATATCCCTTTGAATGCGCATGGACCATGCATGATTTTGCATGTCAGTGGCTTCCTATTGGTCCGGGTATAGGCTAAAGTTTGAGCCATCCGGGTGCCAATTCAATAAAATTTACTGAATTGAAAGTTTTTGCTCCGGCAGCCGGTTTCAGGCTATTTCCGGCCTCTGGTTTCCATGTTTCCATCATCTGGGACCCGCTAAGGGTCCTTTCGTTGTATTCACGTGGTTCTGGGGAGTCCAGAGGTACCCAGGGGGGTGGGATAGCACTATAATTGAGTGCTATAGGGCTCCGGGAAGGAAAGTCACAAAAGTTTGATGGAATTGATGCGCTGATTGCAGATCATGATCTGGGATCTTTGATTGATTGCATCAATCCTTAATTTAGACTGATTTTGGTATTCGGATCTTGATCCGGGATTAGATAGCTATTAATCTAATCTATTTTGATAGCTGCCGAGTGCTATGCTATTTTCAGCTTTATCTTTGATTGCGGATCTCTCCATGATCGAATCAGCTTCTTTTGGCACAGCCACAGCTTGCTTATCATTCCCATCAAGATCTTACTCTGGATCATCAATGATTGATTGATGGAAGCCTTGGCTATCACCAATCCATCACTACTTGAAGGTTTGTCTATAACTCAACGAATTATGCACCGTTTGACTTTGTTTGACTAGTTTCAGACTTGTCGGAAGGCGGGGAACACTACGGTATGTCCAGCCTACAGGTTTTGGCTGTCTAGTATGTCTGGCTTACAGTTTTTAGCCTTGTTTTTAGACATACTATATATATTTTTGTCTTATACCATATAATGCTACTGGTTTCAGTGTTCCGCAACGGCGGGCCACCGTATCAACAAAAGAGGAGCTTCCTCCGTGGCATGAGGTAAATCATGAGATTAATCTCATAGACGACCAGAAGCAGTACAAGTGCCACTTGCCACGGTGCCCACGGGCACTGCAGGAGCAATTGCGGGATAAAACAAACTGCTACCTTAATGTTAATGCGCAGTGGTGGACACCATGTACCATGGCACAAGCAGCCCCATTGCTGTGCATACCAAAGAAGAATGGTTCCCTTTGCACTGCCTTGGATGTGCGACAGCGCAACGATAATATGATCAAGGACGTTACCCCCTTGCCAGACCAAGAGGTTATCCGAGAAGACATGGCACAAGCGAAATATTGCTCGAAGATCAACCTAACTGATGCGTATGAACAGGTACGTATACGTACTGAAGATGTACCCAAGACCGTATTTGCGTTTATTATGGGTACATTTACCAGCAATATAATGCAGATTGGGGATTGCAATGCCCCAGTGACTTTTCAGAGGCTAATGACCTCTATCTTCCAGGATATCATTGGACAATTTATGCATGTGTATTTAGATGATATATTCATCTACTCTGACTTGATTGAAGAGCACAAACAGCACCTCAGAGTCGTGTTCGAACGACTGCAAAAGTTCAAGTTATACTTAAAATGGAAGAAATGCAAACTCTACACAGAGAGCGTAGACTGCCTTGGACATGTCATTGATGAGAAGGGCATTCACCCAGATCAAGATAAGCTTGATTGCATTTGTGAGTGGCGCATGCCACGTAATTACAATGATATCCAGAGATTTGTAGGTCTGGTCAACTACATATTGAGCTTTTTGCCTGATGTGTCAGCATATACCAGACCGCTGATGGCAATGACCCAGAACGGGTCACTGTTCACCTGGCATCTGATTCACCAGCGATGCTTTGAAATGGTGAAGCGTATATGCGCCAAGACGCCGGTAATCCAGCCGATCAACCCGTGACATGATGAGCTCATATGGCTCATCTGTGATGCGTCAAAAACTGGAGTGGGGGCCATGTACGGCCAAGAAAGTAGCTGGCAAACATGCCAGCCTGCTGGGTTCATGTCAAAGAAATTCACTACGGCTCAGCAGAACTATGCCATCCACAAGTTGGAAACTCTGGCTATACTAGAGGCATTACTCAAGTGAGAAGACAAGTTGATGGGATATCCCATTCATATCATCACGGACCATAAAGCCTTGGAGTTCTTCAAGACCCAGGTGACATTGTCGCCATGGCAGCGGCGGTGGATCAATTACATGTCAAGATATCAATTCAACATCACATATGTGAAGGGCGAGCTGAACAAGGTCGCTGACTGTTTGTTGCAATACTTTGAGAACGACCGACCCGATGAGGTGCATGACTCCCATGAGTACGTGCAAGCAGACCGTTGCATAGACCCTGAAGGGGAGGATCTTCCCCTGCACAGGTACCACAAGGTCAAGGAGCATATCCTTGAAGTGTGGGCTATGAGAGATGAGGAGCAAAGGCATAGCAGCCGTCTGCGTGAACAACACAAGGATTGAGACCTCAAAGTGGAACTGCTTAAGCAGCCTGCACACTCCGTAGATCTAGAACACCGGCATCCAGATAAGGATGTGACGCTGGCCCAGGCCTTGGTAGGAGAGGTGCCTGTCATAGAGCCCGAGACAATGGGATCTGACAACTTTTGTCAGAAGATGGTGCAGGGTTACGCTGACGACTCTATGTTTGTGGCAATCCTGGAGAAACCGGGGGACCACCCCTGATTCAAGCTTGATCGTCAGGGGGTGGTGTTGACGGACAATTGTCAGGGAGTCTGGGTGGTATGTATACCACGGGACCACGAGCTGATAACTCGCGTGCTTGACCAGGCCCATGCCGTGGTAGGTCATTTCAGGGTAAACCAAACGTTGGCGTATGTATAGAAGTGGTATTGGTGGCTGCGTATGGGCAAAGATGTTGCCAAGTTTTGTGTGACGTGTGCGGCATGCCAGCGGGCAAAGCAGCCCAACCTCCCTGTAGCTGGTAAACTTCACCAGCTGCCCATCCCTGTCAAGCCATGAGACTCAATTGGAATGGACTTTGTGAGCCCGTTTCCTGAGTCCAAGGGCTGTGACTATCTCTGGGTGGTCATCTGCCAAATGACCAGCATAGTACACCTGATTCCGGTGCATACAACAATGACAGCAAAGGAGCTGTTGTGGATATATCTCCACAAGATTGTACGCTTGCATGGACTACTGAGTACCATTATCAGTGATAGGGATTCTAAGTTCACGTCCCAGTGGTGGAGGGAACTCCACAAGTTGTTAGGAGCATGAGTCCTAATGTCTACCTCCTTCCATCCTCAGACGGATGGCCAGACTGAGCGAGCTAATTGCAGTATCGGTCAAATACTGAGGGCAGTAGTACGCCCAGATCAGCGCAACTAGGTGGAGTGGTATCTACTTACCGAGTTTGCTATTAATGCAAGCGTGTTGAAGATGACAGAGTATGCCCCGTTCGAACTGAATAGAGGATATATGCCCTCCATGATGCGTGAGATTTGCATGGACGCGGTGGCACATTGGGGAGTTGAGGAGTTTTCCAGGCAGGCATTGAAAAATGTCGCCAGAGCCCATGACACTATCATTGAGGCACATGTGTTCCTGTAAGGGCAACGCTTGATGTCTGCAGAACTCCTTCCATAGAGTTGGCAATGCAAGGGGCAAGCAAGAGTTGAGTGAGCGCAGAAGCGGGCAAGAGTTGGGCAAGAGGCAAGCAAGGTTAACAGAGGGTCGGACGGCGCTAGATAAGCTTATGGTTGGTTCAGAGGATAGGCCAGAAGAACACTGCTATTGTTCAGCCTGAGGATATTCTATCCCATAGGCTGCCTATATATATTACATCAGTGGCTGTGCTATTACTAATACTGTTTACTAATCAGGCCCCAGTATGTAAAGGAGTATGACTAACAATAATCAATGCTGAGTAAGGTCTAGGCATATGGCTCATCAAGGCTGACTACTATAAGACGGAAGGAGAAAGGGTGGGCCGAGCAGCTGGTTGGATCTGCTAGGAATAGGTGTATCATCAGACTAAACTCAGAATAGGGTTGGACACGGTCCAGAAACTAGTCCCTTGACAGTTCCAGGCAAAGGGTGCAGATGAGATGACCCGGCGATTGTGGCTGGGTTGTTGGTTTACTTGTCAACTTGCAACTTGAAGTTGCCAAGGAGATGGACGAGTAAGCTCTGCCAGGAATGGATCGGCCCATATCGGGCCGTGAGCACGGAACCGCGCATGTCCAACTATGTGTTGGAGCTGCCTGTGGCACTGCAGGAACGGTGTATCATGCCAAAGTTTCATGTGTCACTACTGCAACTGTATGTGGTGTTAGATGACGCCTTGTTTCCAAATAGGGCAACACCAGGCCCCTACGATTTTGGCGCCAGAAACAACGACAAATGGTTCATCAAAAGCATCATTGGACATCGATGGACTGAGCGGAACGCGCTCAAACTGGAGGTGCAGTGGTCTCTGGGGGATACTACGTGGGAGCCGCTAGCCCACTGCAATAAGTTAGTGGCACTGGACCGCTATCTAGAGCTCAATGGGGCTAAGTGCCCAAGTCAGTTGAATAGGCGCCTGCATGCCTGATTGATTGGAATCT
>QLOM01005144.1:0-26747 GCA_003313785.1 Termitomyces sp. MG148
TACTGCACTTGCTAATCTAAACGCCCTTCGTAGGAACAGCAAACTGGATACGAATTCTGTCACTCACGCTCACAAGAGCTCTGTGTACGTTTCCTTGCCCGCAGGGTGTTTGCTGTTCTCACTGCTGTACAGGACGAATGTTTTCGGACGTCGAGACGCTTCCATACGACACGAAGATATGGACGCTCTGTCGTCTCCGTGAGACGAACAGCAGGTAGGTACGTCGCGTGACCATGGACAGGAGCCTTTCCTACTCTCACGTCTTCGTAGGATACGAGTCTGGTCTATCTTAAGACCTCTCCGTACGTCTCTTATTGCAACGACTGTGTCTCCAGAGCTTCTAGCCTCTTAATCACTTCGGGTTCACTTACTAGGTTTATCGGCATCACATACCTCCCCTCTCCCATTGGGGGTCGCCATGGGTTAGGGATTGTACCTGACCCTATTAGGTGATTCCGGTTCTCTCTTTTTGCCATTTCCAAGAGAAGGACTTGGTGGCACATCGTATCATCTGACCACTCTCTCTTTCTATGCACTTCGTCCGCCACAACGGTCACTCCAGCCCGCGTACTTGCTCTTGCCATTGTTCTACTTATGTTACCGTCGGCCTGGTTTTACACCCCCTCCACAGCCTCGTCCCAGTTCCATTCATCACCTTGAAGCTGGTGGGCTGTCTCTATGGAGTGACACCTCCACTCTGTATGTGGGGCTGACCCTTGCGTGTATGGATTCTCCTCGAATCACCATCCTACCTCTCAGCCCCGACACCTTGGCCTAGGAGCACGACCCCGACTCTATGCTTCAAGCCAGTGACATAATAATCAAACTCATTAGTCGCAACCGGTACATAGCCTTCAACTACTGCGTAGCCCTCAAAGTCGAGAGTGATAGGGCTGTAGAATGATCCCGCATCGGGGACATTTTTACTCGCTTTCCCAAGTTTCACAAACAACCTGAGGTCAGCTCCAGCCTCGTAATGAGTATCAAGAACTTCTACAAGGCTGCAGACGCGACCGTGAATTCGACCGTGGATTACTAAACAGTACATTTTTCCCCCACAGCCTCCTCCAAAACCTAGACTCAACACTTGCCTATGCGTCGTTCTTTAAGCTTATGCTGATGTTATTGCTTGGTTTGCTCTAGAGATACCCAGCCAGTCAGCGCGCACTCTCTCCATTCACTGTGTACGGGAGGTTCACTCACCAAGAATTTTCTCTCCTAGGAGGAATGGGACAAGAAGAGAATGAGGCTCGAGAGAGAACGTGACAGCGTCGCTCTGCCCCGAGAGCATTTGGTGCAGTCTTTTTCTAGTCGTAGTAGTTTTGACATTTGTGCTCGAATGTTGATCCATGGCGACCTTTTGATGATGTAGGCGGAAAGTTCGGCACACTTTATCAAAGGCGGCGCCTTGCGGTTGAGTCGATATGTAGTGGGAAGACTAATGCCACGTGTGGCACCCCGTCTGTGCCATCTTTGTATCAATGTTTAAAAGCATGGACGCCGATCGAGCTTCACGTTGTACATAGCTATGACGTCGAATCTCTTCACTTCGTACGGTGTAGTGTGCAGGCGTAGAATAGACGTAGAGCAGAGTAGAACGACGTTGTCGACCTACGCACTTAGTTCTCTGTGAACGTTTCCAAGGCGAATGATTCGTAAGCTAGATCAATAATAGGACGATGGAAATGCACGTCTTCTCTCAAGGTCTGACGGCGTTTAGAATGTAGATGGAAGGCCTACTGAGCCTAGCCGTACCATAGACGATGAAGTCCTCAAATAATATAAATATATTACAGCATATCGATATACATAACCATTTGGAAACTAAGATGAATACATGACATCAAGACGAGACAGCACGATGAGATAGAGAACGATTCGAAGATACATACACGGGACGTGGACGATAAAAGCTGAAGAGGATGGTTGCGAAGTCTATACGGTCGGGGAACTCGAACCTAGACCTTCTATGTTAATTACGCGTTCGCGTTCTATAAGAAGGGACCAGCTTATTTACCATGGAGATCACGAGAGTACACACGTCGTGCGGTTGCTGCGATTTTAAAACGTGGACAGCAAAATAAATATTGAGACCCGTAGGTCTACCACTCCGGGAAAGCGTGTCATCCTTGTGCAGGGGCCATGCTAATCTTCTCTGTATCGTTCCAATTTTTTCGTATGTCACCCCGAAGGGGACATCCAGTGTTGATGATTTGTTGATGGGACAAACAACATTTTGCCTTTTGTTCAGCCAACGCATGGTTACCAACTCGAATTTCACTCGAAGAAACCTCCACAGTTGGCCTGAACCATACGTCCGCTGCGTATGGCATGCTTAGTACTACCACCGCTTCATATATTCTTCGCAGATGCCCCCCTTTTTAGCCTCCGTTTATCTTTGCCAGCCTCTTCATTTTGTATCGCTGCCGCTATCCCTTTCCCCAGTGCTACTCTCCATGCTCTTTCAACTGTAGTTCCTGATCCAAGATTACTCCTAGGAATTTGTGCGCCTTCTCCGTTTTGATTCTCGTGCCTTCTATGGTGATGCTTGGCCTCGGCCTGAGTCTCTTTCTTTGCTGGGATCTGGTTTTTGCTGCCTTGTGAAACCTACACCAACAAATTTCCAAATTCCGTTTAAGTAGAAGTGTTCTTTTGTTCATGCTCCCACCCCTCTTGGCCTGGTCACCACTCACCCTCCTCGCCACCTCCTCCAGATCATCCCGGTAATCCTGAATGTGACCTCATTGAGTATTGTGCAAGTGTAATGGAAGCATATAACCATTGTTTTGATCAAATAATGATGGAATCGTCTTATGATCTGTTCTTGCTTGGATATTTGCTCCATCCACCTACGTCTTATCAATATCTAATGATACGGCGGCCCGCCATGACGGAAAGACATAAGAAATATATTATGTTTAACTAGGTACAAAGGAAAACATTAAAAACATGCATAAAACTGCTGAAACCTGTAAGCAAGCATGTTCCACAGCTGAAACCGGTAGGCTGTACGTACCATAGTATTTCGCGCTTCCCGACGATCCTAAAACTGGTCCAAACGTCTAAATCGGAGCACAGATGGTCGAGATATAGGCCTATCTTTGAAAGTCGACGATTTGTTGATGAGAAATGATAGCCGAGGGCTTCCATCAATCAATCATTGATGATCCGGAGTGAGATCTTGATGGGAATGATAAGCGAGCTGTGGCTGTGCCAAAAGAAGCTGATTCGATCACGGAGAGATCCGCAATCAAAGATAAAGCTGAAAATAGCATGGCACTCGGCGGCCATCAAGATCCGAATACCGAAACCAGTCTAAATTAAGGATTGATGCAATCAATCAAAGATCCCGGATCACGATCTGCGATCAGCGCATCAATTCCATCAAACCTTCGTGACTTTCCTTCCCGGAGCCTACAGCACTCAATTATAGTGCTATCCCGCCCCCCTGGGTACCTCCGGACTCCCCGGAACCGCGCGGATACAGCGGAAGGACCCTTAGCGGGTCCCGGATGACGGAAACGCGGAAATCAGAGGCCGGAAATAGCCTGAAACCGGCTGCCGGAGCAAAAACTTCAATTCAGTAAATTTTATTGAATTGACCCCCGGATGGCTCAAACTTTAGCCTATACCCGGACCAATAGGAGGTCTGTGGACACGCCAATCACGCGTGGTCCGTGCGCAGGGAAAGGGGTATAAATAGGACAAGGAAAAGGGGGACCCAGCTAAGGAAATACCTGTGCAGCTCAGGGTCCCCAGGGAGTGGACTACTTAGGCTAATCAGTAAAGTACTTCAGACCAGCTTTAATAAAGCTTATTGCCTATATTTGTGTGAACTAAGTTCGCTCAAATTAAAGCTTGAACTAATCTAGTAAATAAACCATTTGTGTGGCTTGGGGTTCCCAGGGAGTGTGAATACTTAGGCCTATCATTTAGTTGACTTTACTAGGGTCGCTTTTTGGTATCTTTTTAGAGACCATTTATATTGTGAACTACTTCGGTTCATTATAATAATAAACTAAAACTACAAAAACCATTACAACTTCATTACAAGTGTTAGTTTCTGTGTCATAGCCCCAAAAAACTCATGAAAGTAAAGTTTAGTTGTCTACACTAATTGGAGTCCCTCTGATTAGTTCAACAAACCCTACATTTTGCATCACTAATAGTGTGCAACCTAAATAAATTGCTTGATATAGTATTTTACCATAATGGTGCTATTCAACTTGCAATGCCACCACACAGTGGACAGGTTCTTGATAAAAATCAGCAGCCAGAGCTTTACAAACAATTTTTGAGAGTAGCACTAAATATCTTGAAAAAGGAACAGAACTGAAGCTTGGAAAAACATCATATCTTGCGACTACTGCACCCTTCATTGGCACCTGGATTGTCTTGATCCTCCCTTGTCAACTATTCTGCCATTTTCTAAAAAAAATGGATGTGCCCCAATCATGCTGAGCATATCTTAGTAAGTAAGCATTGTCAAACTTGTTTCGTCCTTAACTGAATCCTATTCTTCCTTAAGCCTCCCAAGCATAGGATTCCCAAACAAAATGCAACACCTATTGAAAGAAGAAAGCCTAAGCAATATAATAACGGCAACATTGAAGTCACTCACCCTATCGCAATACAGCCCGATAATGGTGCACAAAAAGTGACTGTGGACGAAGTGTTAATCAATGGTCGCATACAAGCCGCCTATACCAGTTGTTATCTGAGGGAGGAGACGGTGATCTCCTTCGAATGATATCTTCACTACATGAGTCCATTGCCTACACTTCCCTTGAGTAAAAGGGGACTGGTCCCTTCACAAGATTGCCAGCAGGAAGAAGAGGGTGGCCCTTGGTGTGCCATGCAGCGCTCCCTTGTCAAAGACGACAAGGTCAATCACCTGGTCCTCCTTCTTCTTTCCCTTGCAATCCTGCCAGAGCACCGTAGCTCATGCTTCATGGTGGAACTTCCCCACTCTCTCCCCACCCTGCTCTCCAGGGTATGTGGCTGATGCCACTGACTCAGGTTGCAATGATGCAACCTCTAATGCGCCTAATGCTAGGTGCTTGAGCAGCTAGGCTGGGGCAACAACATCATTGTATGGAACAATGTCTCACTCTAGGCCAGACTTCTGGCCAGACATAGATATGCTCAACATTGTCAAGCGGAAGAGCGCGTCCATTATTTCTTGCCGATGTGCCCTCTTACTAGAGTTGGTATTCTGACTTGATGAAGAAGCCTGCTGCTTGCATGTGGAGGAAATAGCAAGAAGGTCTGTTGTACACTGTGCATGTACATGCTCTAAGTCATCTATTATCCAACTAATGAGGACAACTGCCTCCACATCACAGAGAAATGAAGCGTCAGCTGGTACATCATACCCATTATTCTCCAAACGTTGTAATAACATGGCCAGGACCTTGTCTTGGCTGTGGGTGGGCTCAATTGCCTGCCTTTTTTCTCTTTGCTTTGATGCCTGTGCAATGCGCTCTGTGTCACTGCGTTTTCCTTGTCCACCAGTGGCATGTCCAGCCGCTGTCTCAACAAGAGGCGAGACAGCCTCTCTGACAGCACCACTGTTGACTCAATCTGTTCTTGCTGCTTAACAGCATGATGTGTGGGAGCATTTGCTCCCTCAGCTGGTGCTGGGGCATTGCACCCCAGGTTTCCATACATGTTGGATAGTATGGCATCATCTGCAGTGGCACCATGGATAGGTATACCACCAGGGCTGCATAAGAAGAGAGGGGCAGAGGCTCCATTGTTCCATGCATTGTTTCTTGGGTCCACACCCAAGCTGGCACCAGTGTTCCAAGCACTGTCTCTGGGTGTTGCACCCAGTTAATTGCTTCTTGAGGGCTGACTTGGTCCCCATACTGTACTATCTGGGGATTTCCCCCAAGTACCGCTATCTGATGAGTTGGATAACTGACTATCATTGTCTGTGGAGGGTATCCTCCCACTGCTGACTGATACTGCAGTGGATAAGCCGCCGTCACATAAGATTGCTGTGGGTATCCCACATTTTGTGATAGTTTGCCCCATTGAAGGGCCTTTTGATACTGATTTTGTGGGGTTACCCCCTGCCCCCCCTTCTGTCGTCAGTATGCCCAATGACAAATGTGAGTAAGCATACTAGGGCTGCTCCCCCTGCTACTGCTGCTCGTGCTGCTCAAGCTTGGTGTCCTGTTCATAGGTGTACTGTCCATGTGGTAAAGACTTAGAGAAAAAAAAATTGAGATGCCAGTCTCAGCCACATGCTGATCAATCCAGCACAGCCATGATCAATATCCCAATTGATCAGGTGCTTGGGTGCCTACTCAACTGATTTGGGTGCTTAGCCTCATTGAGCTCCAGATAGCAGTCTAGCATCGCTAGTTTATCACAGTGGGCCTGAGGCTCCCAAGCCGTGTCCCCCAGGGACCACCATACCTTAAACTCAAGCGTATCCTGCTCAGTCCATTGGTGTCTGATGATACTTTTAACAAACCATTTGTTGTTGTTCCTGGTGCCAAAATCATAGGAATTGGGCATTGCTCTATTTGGGAACAAGGCATCATTAGACACCACATATGGTCACAGTAGCAACACATGGAACTTAGGAACAATACGCCATTTCTGGAGTGCCATGGATAACTCCAACACATAGTTGGACATGTGCTCTGCGCTCAGAACCCGGTATGGTCCAACCCATTTTGAGCAAAGCTTACTCACGTGCCCCTTTGGTAGCCTCAAATTATAAGTTGGCAGGTAAACCAACGCTCCAACAGCTATTGACAGATTGTCCCGTTGGCACGCATTTGTGCCCTTTGCTTGGAATACACACACCTCAATGATAGCATCATGGGCTCTGGCAACGTTCTCCAGAGCTTGCCTGGCAAATGCTTCAACCCCCCGATGCGCTACTGCATCCGTGCAAATCTCACACATCATGGAGGGCATATATCCTTCATTCAGCTTGAACGGGGCATACTCTATTGTCTCAGACATGCTCATGTTAACTGCAAACTCCATGAGTGGACACTAATCCACCCAATCACGTTGGTCTGGGCATATATAGTGGAGTGGCACCTTAAGCGCCACTATGGCCTAATATTTACTTATTAATTATTTATTACTATATTATTGTTTACTTCACAGCTGATGTAATCAGCTTATTTTTGTGTTAGACTACATTGACAATAGACTGAGACTGGTCTGATTCAGTGAAGCCTAACTTGTAAGCTAATTAACCCGTAACTACCGTTACATTTTTTTGAATCTTCCAGCTAGGATCTATTGCCTAGCCGCCGACATTGGATAGTCAGAGTTTCTGACTGAACTCAATCAGCATCTGAGCTTCATGCACAGCCACCTGTGCAATTTTTAGCCAAGGGGATATCCAATGAGCAACCCTATTCCTATGGTCATTACATATGTAGGGCAAAAAGCCCAGGAGTTGCTGGATGACCAGCGAGAAACCAGGTGAGAGAACTGCAAGGGCAGGCCACAGGTTAGCCAGAAGTCCGAGCCCAGGATTGGAGTTCCGACCCTACTGGGCCAGCGGGTGCGGGGAAAACCAACAAAGCGTTGACCAGCGAGGTTTTGTAGCAGAACCGCGATAGGATTCCAGGAGGGCTGACACCTCCAGCAGTGCCAGGGCAGGGAGGATTGCAGCAATCTAGCCGCTTAGCGTCCTGAAAACTTCAAGAGGACGCAGGCGGGCATGCCAGCGCATCGGGCGCTCAAACAGATGCCTAAGAGATACCATGCGCTAGTCCTCATGTTCCGCCATACCAAGGCAGGGGTGCAGCCAAAGCAGCTAGAAACCCAGCTCATACCAAGGTCATGGAGGCCCGTATCAAAGAGTTACCAGAGGCTGAGGAGGCCAGCGAGTATATTACAGAGGATGCAGACCCAAAAGATCCAGCGACCGCATGTAATACAAGGCACAAGAGCCCTGATGATTGAGTGGGTGAAGGATCAGAGTCCCTCATGGATGAAGAGGCGGCACAGGACAATCAACGCATGAAGACAGCATACACTATTAGATTGCATATATTCTGGGAATTACACCCAGAGGTGGCAAAGTATACTACCCAGGCTCGACTGGAGCAGTATGCGGCATTGCATATAGTAGCATTGAGTAGGCAGGGACATAAGGTCCCTCCTGTATTCAGTACTCAATATACTGATTTGATTCTGTGAGTTTTGCTCCTGGAACTGCAGATGTATTTGCAGCAAAAAGCAGCATGATTGTCAGGGGTATTGACCCCCTGGAGCCAGATGTCCAAAGAATGTTTGGCGCGCCATAATCAAGACATGGGCGCAGAACTGGTTGATGCTCTGACCCAGGCACAAGCAATGGCCCATTCAGAACCGGTGAGTAGCATTTGCACACCATTCATGCAGGGGATATGTGAGGTCCCACCTCATCTTGACAGCCAAGAGGGATATACAGACCGTGCAGGTCTGGAAAGCACGGCAGGAATTCCCTGCAAACAGGAGAGCAAGGCTACCTTTTTGCCTTGAGTACCCCTGGCAGAGACACTGAGTGATCACATGTCCTACCAGCATATGAGGAATAGCGACTTCAAGCGGAAGGGGCACTCCCTTGTCAATGACCAGGGTATTGTATTCGAGGGTACCAAGCCCGTTGATGAAATGCATTGACGATTTACCGCTGGATACCAGGAGGCACGTGCTTCTCCAGATTGTGATGTGCAACACAATCACAGTCACGTAGAGGCACCTAATTGGGCTAGCATCCCAAAGAGTGACAGTAATAACAACCATCAGGACGACCGCCCTGACTACGTAATCCAAGATAGTGGACAGGGTCACCTGGCAGGTCAATTAAATCGGCAATCAACCACTGTACCTAGAGGGAAATCCAGGAAGCCATACAGATGCATCGCGAAGCAATGCATAACCGACTTCATCAAGTCGTCAATGACACGTTGGGAGTCAATTTACGACTACCTGATAGTGTAAAGTTGCGCAAGGCAGATAGTCGGCATATTTGGGTATACTCCAGAGCGCCCAAGTTCAGCGAACTAGAGGACTGGGCCATGGATGTCTGCTACCATCTGGCAATGTGCCTCTATAGTGGGGACTATATGGATCGCAAACAGATCTTTGTACTACCAGAATTTTTGGCAGGAGAGGCCAAAACCTGGTTCTGCCGTGCAGTCCTGCACATCAACTGAGCCCAGTACAACTAGACATTCAAAGGGGTTCTAATGGTTTTGTACAACCAATTTGTACACTCCTCAACACTGCAGGATGCTCAACAAGACTTCCAGGCTGCATGCTACACCAAAAACTCGGTGTCCAAGGGTTTTATGACACCCTTAACAATCATGCCCAAAATATGGCAGTATACCCTGATGGGTATACGATGCTTGAGACTTTCCTCATGCACAGGTACCACAAGGTCAAGGAGCATATCCTTGAAGTACTATGAGAGATGAGGAGCAAAGGCATAGCAGCTGTCTGCATGAACAATGCAAGAATCAAGACCTCAAAGCGGAACTGCTTAAGCAGCCTGCGTGCTCCGTAGATCTGGAACACCGGCATCCAAATAAGGATGTGACGCTGGCCCAGGCCTTGGTGGGAGAGGTGCCCATCATAGAGCCTGAGACAATGAAATCTGATGACTTTTGTCAGAAGGTGGTGCAGGGTTACGCTGACAATCCTATGTTTGTGGCAATCCTGGAGAAAACGGGGGACCACCTCTGATTTGAGCTTGATTGTCAGGGGGTGGTGTTGACAGACAATTGTCAGGGAGTCCAGGTGGTATGTATACCATGGGACCGTGAGCTGATAACTCGCATGCTTGACCAGGCCCATGCCATGGTGGGTTATTTTGGGGTAAACTGAACATTGGCGTACGTACAGAAGTGGTATTGGTGGCCGCATATGGGCAAAGATGTCGCCAAATTTTGTGTGACATGTGCAGCATGCCAGCAGGCAGAGCAGCCCAACCTCCCTGTAGCTGGTAAACTTCACCAGCTGCCCATCCCTGTCAAGCCATGGGACTCGATTGGAAAGGACTTTGTGGGCCTGTTTCCTGAGTCCAAGGGCTGTGACTATCTCTGGGTGATCATCTGCTGGATGACCAGCATGGTACACCTGATTCCGGTGCATACAACAATGACAGCAAAGGAGCTGTTGTGGATATATCTTCGCAAGATTGTATGCTTGCATGGACTGCCGAATACCATCATTAGTGATAGAGACTCTAAGTTCACGTCCCAGTGGTGGAGGGAACTCCACAAGTTGTTAGGAGCATGACTCCTAATGTCTACCTCCTTCCATCCTCAGATGGATGGCCAGACCAAGTGAGCTAATTGCAGTATCGGTCAAATACTGAGGGCGGTAGTACGCCTAGATCAGCGTGACTGGGTAGAGTAGTGTCTACTTACCGAGTTTTCTATTAATGCAAGCATGTCAGAAACAATGGGGTATGCTCCATTCGAACTGAATGGAGGATATATGCCCTCCATGATGCATAAGATTTGCACAGACGTGGTGGTGCATCGGGGAGTTGAGGAGTTTGCCAGGCAGGTATTGGAAAATGTCGCCAGAGCCCATGACGCTATCATTGAGGCACGTGTGTTCCAGGCAAAGGGTGCAAACGTGCGCAGATGGGATGACCTGGCGATTGTGGCTGGGTGGTTTACTTGTCGACTCACAACTTGAGGGGACAGGCGAGTAAGCTCTGCCCAAAATGGATCGGTCCAAATTGGGTCATGAGCAGGGAACTGCGCACGTTCAACTATGTGTTGGAGCTGCCTGTGGCACTGCAGGAACGGCGTATTGTGCCAAAGTTTCATGTGTTGCTACTGCAACCATATGTGGCATTGGATGACGCCTTGTTCCCAAATAGGGCAACACCAGGCCCCTACAATTTTGGCGCCAGAGATGATGACAAATGGTTTGTCAAAAGCATCATCGGACACTGATGGACTGAGCAGAATGCGCTCAAACTGGAGGTGCAGTGGTCTTTGGAGGATACTACGTGGGAGCCGCTGGTCCACTGCGATAAGTTAGCAGCGCTGGACCGCTATCTGGAGCTCAATGGGGCTAAGCGCTGATGATGCCCAAAAGTTGCTAAGCACTGTCCTGGTAGATGGTAAACCTAGCACCTCACAAATGAGTAGTGTCGGGCGGTCGCTAGTGTTTTGAGAGAGTCCCGGGCAGGGTCCCAGAAGCCTAGTCTTTTTAGTGTGATTTGAACTTAAGAAATAAACCAGTTGCTTAGCAATCTAAGCCAAAAGCCTTCAAGGTGCTAGGGTGCTAGGAGTTGGCAAGGACTCTAGCGACATAAGCGTTGGCAACGATGTGCCTGTATGGCACTATAATACAAAAGTTGGTAGTCAAAGCTGGCAAGGTGAAGTCGGCAAGACTGATTCACTTAGCAACTCTGAGGACTTAAAATGTGCTGAAATGTGATCTGAACTGTGGGGCATACAATTCAATGATGGCTAAGACAAAATATGCACAGTATTTATAGGTGCTAGGCTGCCGTGGTAATTAAACTAAAAGGTCGCTAATTAATCAATCAAAATGGAGCCAAGTGTAAGGGCATGTGAAAGTTGCCAGGCGATGTTGTCTGTCAAGTTGGCAAGCTTTAATTCATCATTGCAGTAGTGAAAGAGGCCAAATGCATGGGGGCCATTGCTAAGGCCTGAAATCCTCTCACTGAGTGCAAAACCCAGAGACAGGGCGTGGAATACAGGCCCCTTGGGCGCAAGCCCAACGCAATTTCCAGACCTCTTAGGTGCAGACCCCAGGCAACCCACAGGGGGGTATGGGGCTCCTGCCCTATCCTACTTATATGGCCCCGGTGGTGTACCCATCCATGGCACCATCGGGAATGATGCCGTACTATCCAGCATGGATGAGAGCTTGGGGCACAATGCCGTGGCGGTGGCTCACAGGGCTGCAAGCACCCCCCAACTTCCAGTGGCACTAGCACAGGATGAGGAGGCCATCATGGCTTTGTGTCATGCTGGTCTGCTGCAAGAGGAGAGTGAGGCGACAGAGGCAGCAGATTTGCCGTTGAAGAGGTTGGCACACCTCTTGTTGATACAGCAGCTGGATGTGCCGCTGACGGAGGAGGGTGAAGCATCAACACAAAGCAAGTCAACCGCGCATTAACATAAAGGAAAAGGAGGGCAATTGAGCCCACCCATGGCCAGGACGAGCTCCTGGCAAAGTTATTACAACGTTTGGAGACCAACAGGTACGAGGTACCCACCAATGCCTCATTCCTCCGCAATGCGGAGGCAGTTGTCCTCATCTGTCAGATGATGGATAACCTCAAACATGTGTGCATACAGCGCACAACAGATATTCTTGCCTTATCCGCCGCTCGTAAGCGGCAGGCTTCTCCACTGAGTTGGGACACCAACTCCAGTAAGAGGGCACATCAGCAAGGAGTAGCAGACGCGCCCTCCTGCTCGACAGTGTTGAGCGTTCCCCAATCTGGCCAGGAGTCTGGCCTGGGGCGCAATATCATCCCATATGATGATATTGTTGCTCCAGCCGGACCCCAGCTGCTCAAGCGTCTGGTATCAGGTGCATCTGAGGCCGCATCCTTGTGACCTGATTCTGTGGCATCGGCCACGTACCCAGGAGAACCGGGATTAGTAAGGATGGAGGCCCCTCAGCAAATTGTATGGCTGGCAAAGTCTATGCCTTGGCAAGATTGCCGAGGTAAAAAGAAGGAAGAGTTGCCCATGAACCTCGTCGCAGGTAACTCTCCCATTCCTACTGGTGGCATTGGTGGAAGGACCTCCTCCACAATTACTGAGAGAAGTGTGGGCGATGGACCCACAAAGTGATGGTGTTGTACGAGGGAGACTGCCTTCTCCTCCCTCAGATGATGAATGGTATGAAGAGCCAAAGAAGGCTTGTATGGAGTCTCCACAGCCAGGAGAGACCATAGCCCAGCAGGTCACGCATGAGCAGCGCAATCAAGACCAACCGACGGCAGAAGGCACAGGACAAAGCCGAGGCTACACGCCTCGAGGAGCTGAGCAGGAGGATACCCAATGCCCTCGGCATCTTGATCTATCGTGACAAGACAGTCAAGCGTCAAAACTCGTTCTTTGGCGTGGGGCTTGCACCCCAATTCTATTGGTTGCCAATGACCAACACTGTATTTGTCAGGCAGGAAGCCCATGTGGCCTTGGCATATGAGGCTGAAAAGAAGGGCAACATTGCCCAGGTACCCTGGTCAAAGGTGTACCACGTATCACCCAGAGCAACCCACGGGAGCTGCATAGGCTCCATGCACTGGTGAACAACCAGATCACACCCCTGCAGGATTGCCAGACAGGATATCTCCTGCTCAATGAATTCAAATGGGTGGCAACTAACTGCCACCCCACTGCCAGGGACAAGGCTATGTCCCTCTTACAAACGCTTTTGGACAGCCATGGGAAATGCACTGGCACAGCTTGGGAAGGGGTGGCATAGTATGATGTTGATGCAATAGACGTGGTTCATTCAATGAGAATACAAGGGTCGGTCTCTGTAGAATAATTTGGTGTCAATTAAGCGTGTCACCTCATGTCACACTTGTGTATTAGCAACTTGAAGGACTTAGATAAACCTAATATACATGGTAGATGACAGAGAGAAAGCAAAATCCAATCCATATATATATAGTTTACATGGGATGGCCAAATTGCATCATGAACTTCAATGAACATATTTCTGTCTTGGAGTGTGAGCCTTCAGTTACAAGCATTGTTTTCTTTCAGGCATCAAAAGGAAGCTTAACAAATGGAGCATTTAGATTGCTATCACTTTCTGTGAACTGGGACAATTCAGGGCAGGGAGACCAAAAATTATGTGCATTTGGGGTGAACTTGGAAATTCATGAATATGTCAGGAGGAATATTGCAAAAACTGGTGTCTCCGTCATGTATGTGAATGCCTTGCACAGACACTGATAAGCTGTGTGTGCAGGTAACCCAGATGGCACTGTGGTCTTGGTAAGATGGTGAGCTCATCAAAATAGAAAAGGATATCAGGTCCTGATTTGGTCCCAGTAGGTTTCAACACTGAGCCAATGAATCTCCATACTAGAAGACAAAATCAGCATCAGATACCTCACTATCAAAAAAACCGCAAACCTTGTTTTTGAATGACGTCGAACAAAACATTCTTGTTTAGTACATTGTCTAGCCCTTGCAATGGAGTTACATCAATCACTGTATACATCTCCATCTGTATTTCACTGCAAGGATCCCCGATATGCTCACACCATCTTGAAGCAATCAATTTGGTCCTACGCTTCAATGGCTTCTGTCTATTGATCCATTTATTTGCATAGGCAATGGCCTTCAGTAAAAACAGCAGGTAGTGGCGCTGAACAGAGACTGCCGACTTCGAATTGAAGTCAGAAAACATCTGACTTTAAGGGTCGTTCACCAACAACATCACCAAGTGGGATGTCAGAATTGATGCATAATCTGAAGTAAGCAAGGCATCTGAGTGGTCTTTGTTGGATCTCAGGATTTGGAATCACGAAAATGGACCAGGAGAGCTCGTACACTAGCCAAGGTTTACCAGTTCCAGATCCCTGGATTATGGTAAGAAAGTTTCTGTAAGGTTTCATGAGAATGTCTTGTACATATTCTTTATGGTTCTTGTTCATAAATTAAATTGTGGCTATTGCCCACATAGTTGGTCTTCCAAGCCTTTTGTACTGGCTATAAGACTTCTGAGGCAAGCATTTCTGAGTACCCAAGGACGAGAGCAGAATTGTCTTAAACACTCACTGGGTGCTAATGTGCATGTTCCACAAGGGCATTTCTTTTTTTCTCCATGACTGTTGAGAAGTGCATTAAAATAGACGAAAGGAGGATTCAAACACAGACTGTAATTAATTATGTTGCTTATCGCCATTCCTGCCATACATTCTTGAAGTGCCAGGTTGCCTGCAAAAAATGCATCGCATACGGTTCTGCTGGCAGGACCGGTATGTAGTCCTTGCCAACAATTGTGCGGGCAAGTTCCTTGTTGAATGGCAAGTAAACTTTGGAACATGAAGAAGCAGAGCTGAAGTCAGCTTCGAAAGCTTGTGAAGATGCGGCTTGTGTCAGGCTGTCCGGTGTGATGTGCCACTGTTGTTCTTCAGCTCAACAAAACATTTCTTTTGCCGCTTGGAACGGAAACTGCTGATATTCTTCCTGTTTGTACGAGCGAACGTGCTTGCCAAGTCGGGACGTTGCCTGTGAGTTGAGGTCTAATCCTTGGGAGTCATGTGAGTGCGTTTACTTGCCAGATATAATGAGAGTGCGACGTTAGTTTTTGTCAAGTTGCCAGATTATATAGACTCAGGTTCCTATAGCTAATGACACCAAGTTGACAATCCTTGATTATCACCGTTCAATCACGTGTGTTGATGGGACTTACCCTTTCTGACCGACAATGTCATCTCCTCAATCACTTTGATTTTGCCTTGGCCCGTTAACGCGTCCGCAAGTTTGAGTCATGGTCTAGTGGTCCCTTGACAGTCAGATACGAGGACAATTTACAGATGTCACAAAACTTGAAAAAAAAAATTGATCAACACAAGTCGAGAAAGCCGATTGGTGAACACGAGCTACAAACCTTTAATGTCATGCACTTCCTCAGCTTACTGCACACAGCATTGTTTGACGAACTTGTTCTTGTCATGCCACGGCAGGTTGCGTGTGTAGGCATGCATGCGCCTTTTGGCAGCTTCCAATCAGCTATGTAGAACTATGAGAAATTTAGAAGCATCACATGAACAGGGGGATACAACATGCAAACAAATATCAGTCAGTCCCATACTCACAACAACTATGAGAGATATGCCTATACAATTGATGGCTCTTTGCAGGTGTCATGGTGTTACACCTGGCAGCAACTGAGAAATTCACATGGTGTCCTTGTATCACGTGTCACTCAATACCTCTCGAGTCTCCACACATGTATATATGTACTACAGGCCTTGTTTCTTGCTCGTTTCAAGCGAGTTTCAAATAGTGATTCAGTATGAATGTAGTTATTACATCTCAGTTCATATGATTCAAATTAGCACTAGCTGAGGTACTTTCCAAGGCCAATTTCAAGGTACTCAATGTGATTTCCCTAATGCTACTAGTACTAGTCACAGTTGCACCCAAGGGTGAAGCACCTAGTGAAAGGTCTTGGATTTGATTGCTGAGTTCAATCGAAGCCTCAGGAGCACAATACATATCGCCTCCAACTTTGCCAAAAAACTTATAACCGATTCAGTAAAATACTACATGACCAGCAAACATTAAACGTACCTGCCAGAAATAAGGTACCCAGAATGAGTGGGTGCTTATCAAGATAATAGGCAGAAATTGGAGGAACCACACTAAGAGAGTATCAAACATCTTAGGCCGTCTATTTTGTGGTGTGTCAGCTTGGGTTTGAGGTATCAAAGTAGTGGGTCTGTCGTCAAGACTATAATCCTGATTGTGCACAATAAACTAACATTCTGTGTGGCGTAAAACTTTACTCACAACCTTCTCCCAAACATAGATTGTTGGTTTGGCACTGGAGGATCCACAAGTGATTAGATGACAATGGTCACCGAGGCTGACAGCTGTGATAGCCTGAAACACATCTGAAGCTATACTGTATTGAGTCAAGTGATAGCAAGATGCAATTGATGGGCTTACGATTTTCTGAAATTAACTCTTGGCAAAGTCTATGCGTAGATAGGTTGACAATTTGGATGAATTGTTGATCACTTCCACAAATAGCAAACTTGCCACCTTCAATATAAGTCACACCTTTCACAAGTCATTCAATTGATTTTGATGGAATTGAGGTGTGAAAAGTGCCCGCAGGGAAATGATATAGATCGAAGTTGTTTGTGGAGAGGTTATCAACTAGTAACATACTCCCATCTGGAGATATAGTTGCGTTTCCACTGCATTTGGTCAAGCATCTCTGAGAAACTTTCATAGACAAGGTGTCACAACCCACCCCTGGGAGTAAGCTCCGGGCCCGGGCCACTCTACACGCCCTCCAGCAAATCACTCACACAACCCCCCAACTTGGGATGAACTCCACAATCATCCAACGTGGCCATCATGTCATACTCCGGCCAACCCTGGCACTTCTCCCGGACATCACCGATGATCTCCGGCAATCCCTGGCGCAACAGCATGGCAATCCACGCATCATCCAACGCATCAGGCATCATCATGCATCATTTGAAGCATCATGCATAGCCACACACCACCCAACGTATCATGCATCACCCCACGCATCAGCCCATGCATCATACATCGCAATGCATCAGCTTCTGCATCATGCCTTGCCACATCCTCTTGTCATGCCACGTCCTCCTTTGCACGGCGCCACCACGACTCCCCAAGCAGCGGTGCCACTACCACCCAACACCCGTGGGTCTCCCTTTGTCTTCCTATGTGCCCCAGGACACCACCAGAGCCCCGGGGGTAGGCCTCAGACCCCAGGACCTTACTCAACGTGTAGTCAGTATATAAGTCCCACCCTAGCACCTAGTATGGTAGTCTTGATATTGCCCACACTTCCCGGTTTCTCTCATATTGCTCTGGTCTTGTATATTTGTCTCGTACTTGTCTCTATCTCCATCGTCTTGTACTCATCTCTATCTCCATTGTCTCATACTCATCTCTATCTCCATTGTCTTGTACTTGTCTCTACTTGTCTTCACTATCTCTTCTCAATCTATTCATCTTTTTCCAACTCCATCCACTCAGTTCTCTTCTGTTTCTTCTCATCAGTCTCCTGCTTTCCCTGGCCTTTAGCCTAATCGGCCCAGCTCTGCCAGAGTTTGGCTCCGCAACCATTCAACCTTAAAACCTTGTCCACGTGATCACTCTTTGCACCATTCCTGTGACACAGCTGCCGGCACATCCGCAGCTCCACTGATTGCCCCGGAACCCCCTTGTTCACTTACTCGCCCCCGGCGCTTGCTCTCCTCTTGCGCCCCACATCCTTTGCTCCGGCACACTTCACCCAGCAAAACCTCAACCCTGGCGCGCTCCCCTGCACCCCGGCTTATCTCATCTACCCCAGTAGGCCTCTGTTGTGTCCATAACCCCTTGAGTCCACTTCGTAAGGCCTTGCCCAGACTTGCTGAGCCCCTGGGTCAGCAGAACCTGACACAAGGACTCACATTCCACCTAAAAGTAATTGCCTCCACTTGATTGTTGAATCCTCTCTATTTTGGCAAACACTGATGTTGGCATCAGAATTCTGTAACCTTGTCTCATGCTAGATCCTTACATTTCACCTGCTTCCAGAAAGGATGACAGGAAATATCGTTTTCAACCAAAAAATTGCAATGATCGAGGTATATCCATACTGTCGAACTCCCAGAGAAGAATCAGGCTTTCTAGATGAATGTTAGGACATCTGTCGAGGAATGATTAACAGTTCAGGATGGAGACTCACTTCTGCAAAGCTTGAAGACTTTAAGTACCCCAGAATGGCTGGACAGAGCAAGTCTTGCATTGACATTGTCGTAAGCTTGAGCATCAATGGGGTCATTCACGTGGAAGGGAAATGACAGCTGGGAAATGACAGCTTCATTCCAAGCAAATTTCTAATTCAAGTATGAGGAAGTTGTCTGTGACCAAAAACATTAAACACTTCGCACTCACTTTGGGGCACAGTGGAGATTCCTGGAGAAACATCCATTAGAAACAGGTCATGTGACTTCTAACAAGTGTTTCTCTGGAAAAACTAAAAGTATAAATTGAAAAATAGTAAAAAAACACTTATTGTGTGTTTTTTTTTTGTGTTTCTTGAGCTATTTTTAAAAATTTTCTTTCTCGAAATACATGGGGAACAAATTGTGTTTTGAGACTGTTTCTTGAGAAATATGTCACATGTATCTTTTGATTTTTCTAAAGTTACCTTTATAATTTTTTTATCAAATGTTTTTTCAATAAACTTTCTTTGTGTTTTTTTTTTAGAAAAATAAATTGGAAAAATGTGATATATTTCTAAAAAAAAGACCGATTAGAAATTCTTTAAATGTTTCTCAAGAAAGATCAATTAGAAACACTTGTCATGTCAATGAGCGCGGCGCTGATCACACGACGAGCGCATGCTGATCTACTTCCTCAGCAGTTGAATATATATTATTTTCCTTATGTTGAATTCATGACTTTTTAAGGGCAAGTGCAAAGGCAGTTAGTTGATGGGGTCATCATATTGGACTACGTTATATATGCTACAAAGTTCAAGCAGGAGAACATTACATATTCAAAGTAAAAACAAGACAAGATATATAAGCACAAATCTGGAGCAGGGGATTATCCAAAGAGGGTATTGATAAGGATGGCAAAGAACAAAGCACCATAGGCTATAGCGCATGTATGGAATAATGCGAACGGACCATATTGTTGGAGAACCGTGGATCATCTGGGTTGGCAGAACGGTTAATCCCAGAAAATACACGTATAATGTCTGCAAATGCGCTTTCTGGAGCTGAGATGGCAAGATCGACAAGATTGTAGGCAATAGCAGCTTCAACAGTGGGCTCTGCGTGCCGTAACCTTTGCAGGAGCATTGAGATAGTAAGGCAAGTGACCTGTTCAAAGCGCTCAGCAGGTTTTAGATTATTTACCTCTTCAGTGTCAAATTCCAGTGCTAGACAGGTCACAACGGATATGGTACTAATACTGACAAGTCTTTTCTCATCTTCAGTGATAGCTATAGATGTCGTAGGCGGTGGGGGGACTATAGCCTGGGCGAGAATCGTCCATTGTGTCTCTATAACGCAGCAAACAATAAAATATCTGCTGAGAGGCCGGCCTTGCGTTACATAGCAGGAGACAAAGGTCTGGACGAAACAAAGAGAATCTCCATCTGCACTTTCATTTTGAATGATCTCAACAAGAAGATGATTAAGGCGGTTGACAATAGTCAGAGAACAAAGTTTGTTTGTACGCGCCACTACCTGTCCCCATTGGTCAATAGTCCATGCGAAGGATGTTGAGCTGATGGCTCGATACAAGCCATGGACAGCAGGTATTGACTGAGTCAGGATAGAAATTGCTAATGTCGATTTAGAGTAGAACAAAAGAAGTAGAAATTTCTCTGGTCCTAATTTGTTCAACCGTCTGTGATAGGAAGAAGCAGATCACCATAGTTGCTTTCTTGGTGTATTGGGGATGAGAGCCACTCAATCAAAGGAGTGCACAAACGGTGGAGTATATGAGTTGGTCAGGAAGGGACCAATCTGTGTGGCAAATTTAAAATTGTTGACTTGTACTTTTGAAAATGTACCCAGCCAGGAAAGGCATTTGTCAAGTCAATGAAGGGTACATCATTGAGGATATCAAAAAGAACCGGCATTAAAACATCAATATTGTTGTTAATGTGGCTTTCCGGAAAGTTGACTATGAGTTCACCAAAAGCAATATTACAATGGACACAAGATGTAGACTTGGCACAGAGGAAGTTCAACTCGTACATGTTTTATAGCATACTGCTCACCATGAAAACTTGTAAGTCGGCAAATTCATCTTCCCTTCCATCTTCAAGCTCTTGCTGTTGCGCGTCTCCTGATCTTGTGTGCACCTTAGCTGCAATAAGCGTTTGGGCATGAAGTATATCATCTTCTGTTCCATCAAGGCTTGATGCGAGGTCAGATAGGATCCGCTGATGTATATTAAGTTCAAGACTGAAGACAATTGGGTCAAACAAAATGAATCCGTATGAAGTGCACAACTCTCACCAATCCATGTTGTGAAGTTAGACTCATACCAATTTTGAGCCTTGCCCAGCGAGTCATTGCTTGCCATCAAGGGAAATGATAAACAGCACGTCCTCGTGAAAAGCACATGACCCGGGTCAAATGTGATTCCATTACGTAGTAGGAGAGTCTAACTTAACCTTGACGAGCTATGCAAGGCCCGTGCCACGTTCCGTCAACCTACTATGCCAGTCAAGTAATTTGGTGGAGCTCATTCCTGTGCAAGTCGTTGTCGGACCGGCTGGAGGTTGACCCTGATATTTAGCTCGACGTCCCGTTCTGCATGTAAACATGAATGAAATGTGAACCCACAGCGTCTATATAACAGAGACTGCTATCTTGACCTATTTTCTCAGCGCACTCTGAAAAACAAGATGGAGCCATGTACAAATTCTATTTCACCTTTGGTCTTGTGGCCTTTCTTGAGCTGTCTTCTCTCGTAGAGGGTGAGCAGCTCCTTGAAGAGCATGCCCTCCTTGGAGCCAAGGAGGGAGGGGAGGTTCCTTTTGGTGGGGACAGGGACAAAGGCAAACAACGCATGCGTGTGCTTTCCACTTGACGACAATGGTCGCACAGACCCGCCATGCCGCCCAGCCCTCTCCCAAGCGCAAGCTTGCCTTCCACAATAAGCTCACTGGCAAGGGTCTCTCTACCAATGCCCTCCTCAAGAAGCTCAAGTCCCTCCATGGTCACGGTGATTGTGGCTGTGCACAGGTTGACTTGTCGAGCGCCCGCACCGCCACACACTACGAGGCTATAGCTGAAACTTTGCAATATGGTAGATAGTCAAGTTGAATTACAAGCGTACAAATAGACTATGCCGAATCATTTCACCGGATATGAGGTAGCTGAATCTCAGGTTGAGGGTTGAGGGTGACTAGACAATCAGCGACTTGAATCTGTACTCATGTGAGATACACACCTCTGTCTTTCTCCTCCTCCTACGCTTCACCTTGCAGTTCCTCTGAAATTCTTTGCTGAACCGAACTTCAGCACTGTCCGCATCCTCATTCTCGCCTCTTATGTTGTCTCCATGGGCAGGCAGAGCAAAATCGGAACTATTCAGGGCAGTGACCTAGAAATGATACAATAGAATGTTATAGCATGCATCAAGACGTTAGAATGAAAGGGCGTACAGTGTTGATAGAAGAGGGAAGCTGGAAGTTGCTCATGGTGTGCTTTCCGTGCGTTGACGATGATTTGGAGCAAGACAAAGCGAGCTCAAAGGACGAATCGTCTCAAGATTCCGAACTCCGATTCTTTGTTTGAAGTGTGCACAAAGAAAGCATCATATGAATATGTCTTTAAACTACAAACTTGTGAACAGCATGCTCATTGCCTTCAGAACATGCTCACCCCCTTTGAAACATTGCTTGTTCTGCTAAGTGATTGACAATGTGAAAACCAATGTCTCAAGCGCAGGCTTTACCAAATGAAAGAAATGGCTGGATCAGTTGGCAATTAAAGAGTTGGCAGCTTGCAATTTGGGGAACAGGAGACGTATAAATATTGACAGTGCCCTAGAAGTGGTGTCAAAGCTGTCAAAGCTGGATTTATCATGTGAATGGACTTGTACAAGAGCGACAGGACTTACTCCCATGTGGCGGCGAGGCTGTATTACGACCAGGCTTGCTTTGCCAAATATTGGGCTAATGGACAGGAGAAATTTTTGGCGAGAAGGCTGTGAAAAAAGCAGAGTAGCAGAGAGAAAGATAAGTAGAGAACCAGAGCTCGGGGAGAAAAGAGGCGAGCTTGGTGAACCCAAACCTCGAGGGAAAGGAGCGAGTTTGGGTGAACCCAGAACTCGAGGTAGCTCGTTGGTGTGGTCACAAGAGTCAGACACTGGATTGACGTGGGATTCCTCCAATCCACATTACTAAGCAACTTCTCTATTAAATAATTAAATATTCAGCGAGATATCCATAAAACTACCTAGACAAAAGGAAAATTTTTATTGGGTGATAAAAAGACAATTTATTTGTCTGGAAGAGTGATTTATCATGGACTACTTCTAATGGCTTTCGGTATTCTTTACGCGTAGTGATAGCAAACAGCTGAAAGCCTGGTATGCCCATAAATGCGTCTATAATGCAAGATCAAGTATCCACCATTGCAAATACCATCTAAATTTCTTATATGAAGAGGATCGGGAAGGAGCAAACTGGTTTGACACACTGGGCATAATTGCAAGAACTTTTCACCCCACCACTTGAGACCACATTCTGAACAGAGTGTGTGACCGCAGTAAAGACTGCGTGGTAAAGTAAACAAAATGACAAAATAGATAATGGTTTGACTTGCAGTAATAGACCTGTGATTGGCTTATAGCAGATAGGACAGATGGCAATCTTCCTTAGTTTCAAAACAATCTACAGTGATTGTTATTCAACGTGGAAATGTGAGGGATCAAATACAACACCATACTGGTGCCAGACAATCCCTCTCAGCTGTGACAGCTGTAAGTTCATCCGTGGTCACCGCGAGTCGGTTTTGCTCGTTTAGAAATTGGGCTCCAAGAGTGTCGCAATCCTGGCGGATCAACAGTTACAATGAAATGTCGTTTATAAGAAGACACAAACAAGCAAAGCTCCATCTCTTTGCTTCTGGAGCACCAAAACTTCTTCCTTTGCACAATTCAACATAGAATTTAGGAAAGAAATCTCCTGAGATTGTTTCTCAAAAAGAAGAAAGATACCAATAATAAGAACCTTACTTGAATTTTATCCTCTTCGAATTTCTTAGCTGCTTGAGAACGTTCCATTTCTACGGCATTTCCGGGCTGTGTCCTTTCTGAGAAACAGCCGGTATACTGAGAATCATGGTTCCTGGTTCCGACCTCTGGCAAGGTTGCCTGTGAGCTCATGATGAGGTCAAGAGTGTCAAAGAAGAGAAACTATTATACCATCTGACTTTTGACATCCTTGAAATCTGATTCTTGGTTTGAGAAAAAAAGCTCCTCCTTAGGGATGATCAACATCTTCTTTTTCCGAGTTCGAGCAGCAGCGCTACAGTGATGAGAGAGGCACAGATCCCGGGCACAAGACTTGTTGAGTCGATCTGCAGGCATGGGATGCAGGACGGATAGAGGTTGGTACCAATTCTAGTTTCTTTCTTCTGTTTCTCTTTTTGAGAGAAATTGGATGACGGTCACAAGGCACCCAGGCAAACACAAAGGCAATGATGATGAATTAAAATTTAACCGGCGGCAATCATATGTCAACCATACCTCGAATTTTCTTCGACGCAGACACCATTATCACAGCAAAAACTGATGCTGAAGCTCAACCCTGGAACCGAGTGCAAAGCAACAGTTTATCTGTGCTTGCAAATGCAACATTTCTATTTTCAGAGCTCAACACAGCAGTTTGAGTCTGGGTCGATAGTGCACATAACCTGATGAAGGTGTTAATCTCCGAGATAGTGGCCTTAATATTTAATCCGGAGTTCAAGGATGAGGCAATCAATTTTGTTCACGACAAGTGTGATTTTTACTCCCTCTTGTGGAACGTAGCGAATAATGGACTCAGCGCCGACCGTTAACTGCAATCACATCAACATACAGATAGGCCGTCAAGTACAAATGATATTCCCTGACCCCCTCAACAAGGTACTACAAGTAGGATGCCGTCAACACGACGGATGGCTGAGGCAACTTCATCAACAAAGTTAACATGGCCAGGGGTATCAATGAGATGCACGAGATGTAATTTTCTGGCCGTTGTAGAGAGGATGAGTGAAATTGGTGACGATTTGATAGATATTTCGCGTTCTCTAAATAGGACTTAGGTGTCAGTATAACGCATCTGAAAGAATGTGCTCCTTAGTTGTAACATAGGAAACCATGTTTCTGGCATCTTTCTCTTCCACCGTCCATTTCCACACTTTGAATGGAGTGACAATGGGCTTACACCCTCCTGCAGTGTTTTCAATGCCAGGCCCATAAACTTCAGACGCAAATGGATAATACTACTTGTCCTTATGAAGAACAACCAAGTCATGTGGTGGAACTCTTCAGACAAGAGGTTTGTATAAATTGTAATGGAATAAAGACCGAACACGTACCATCAAGCCCTTTGAGAGGAGCAGCTTCTGGCTGTTGTCTATATTGCTCCTGAAGGATCTCATCTCCTCGTCCAAATCAAGGTTGGCACCAATGTAGTTTAATATAGTCCTTAAAATAGGCCATGTTGCAACACAAAACTAATGTAGAATAGGTGTGTATTAGTGGGTAAGGGAGCCAATACATGATGTTGTGTACTGGGGTTGTCACGGGTCACGTTTCTGCCCAAAAGTTGTTCATCAAAACATATCTCGACACAATTGTATTATAGACAGAACTTACATGGTACAAGGAACCAGAGTAATGAAATTATCGTAGAAATCTAATACATACATTTCATTTTAACCAAGAAATAAAAGTATATCCCAAATACTGGAGAAAAAGTCAACAATCAACCCACTCTGTCATACCAGTGCATGTATATGTGAGGACAAAATTAAGCATCCAGCGTTGGAATGGCCGGATGTGTGCAAATTCTTCCTGATTGAAGATCTCCGTACGTTGTATTGCATTTACTAGAAAATATCGATTGAAATTAACACTTTGCGCTTTGGAGAGTAAGATTGCCTGGGGGGAATGCAGCAGGGTAACTGCAAATTGCGCGTTTGAAAAAATTTGGAAATAAGTAAACGTGTAAAAAAAACAATCCTTGCACAATGTTCTGTTCCCCTTGTCATATCACATTTCTCAAACAAAATCTTTTTCTTGAAGTTTTCAAGCGTTGCAAGACTAATGGACCATTACCTCTGCTTTGGAATGACGGAAATTGCTAACACATACACATTTCAATGAAACAACTGCCATGATTTCATCCCACTCGAACCTTGCGCAATGGGCTTCAATCTCAGCGACGGGTGCCGCTTTGAGTTGTGAATGTGTCCAAGTGCTCCAGCTCGCTCCAAGCTCAGGATACTCCTGGTACGGGTCATGGGGGATATCAGATGGCTGATGATGTACCCCGACAATCCAGACTCCTTGTAAATGCCTACTCTCTCCAGATACTTTGGGAAACTCAATGATCTGTTCAATGGTAAATGGAGCAGGTGTACCATGTAATGTTACAGAGCTGTTGCCATGGTGCTTCATCTGGGTTGTGAAAGATAGACCATTGTGCCAAACTTGAGATCATGTGATTGCATCCAATGGGATGAGTGCATGTGGGTTAGCACATTTAATTGCATTTATACATTCAAGGGAAATGGAAGCAGGTTTCCCTTTGACGCCTAAATCCTCATCAAAAGACTCCATCTCATTTTCCAAATCCTGGAAGGTAGCTGCGTCATCACCCTTGGTTGCAAGTATGCCACAAGCTTGAAGTCGAACTAGAACTTGAAAGAATTTGAGGCACTCCTTAACAACCCGTGGACAACTTTCCTTGAAAAATAGGCCTCTCAAGTTGGCAGCTTTATGCCATGATCAAAGTATTGTTTCTTCATATTTATCTAGTTTTTTCAAGTCAGAATCAGCTCGACTTAGAGTAGGCAGAGGATTTACATTTCTTATAATTGGTTGAAAGCTGTTGCAACTGACCAATCACGCGTTTGAATGGGAAGGCCCACCACCCATGGACAGGACCATAGAGCTTTATGAACTCTGGAATGTGAAAAGCCATGTGGTGATTAGGAACACACTCATCAAATGGAAATATCCTCTGGAGTTTTCGCCGATATTCAACCATGCGATTTATGTATAGTATGGAGTGTGCTTCACTGGTGACTTGAGAGGTTGCCAAGGTAATTGCGGTCATGAGTAGCATGGTAAGATGCAGCAATTCCGCGCGTTTGGTATCTGACTGTCAGGGGACTTCCTTTTCCGGCCATCCCAGAGATCTCCGGGACCCTCCGGACTTCCTTTTCCGGCCATTTCCTTTTTGGGCCATCCCGGAGGTCTCTGGGACGCTCCCTTGCAGTCGTCGGACTTCTCCGAGATGTTGTACAG
>QLOM01005145.1:0-10778 GCA_003313785.1 Termitomyces sp. MG148
CTTATATGTCTTTACTTCCGTACGTCGGTTAGCGCGAGTAAGCATCTCTTGATTTGCTGCTTCGGATGGGCCAGCCATCCACAGTTTGAAGGTCGCTTATATCGGCAGATGTAGGAGTATGATTGCGGGGAAGGGCACGTACCCCGTTAAACTGTGGCTTTATTTAAATCTTGTATCATTTGTGTTTGCCACACAGCGGCTGTGCACGGAGAAATTCGAGTCAGTTTTTTCTTGCCCTTACGTGAGCTTGCGATGAACAAAAGGAATTGGCCCATGATTTTAACCTAAAGGATATAACATACTTGACCAAAATCACACTGGACGTTGTACTTTTGTATATAAGGTTAGTGGACAATTGTATTGTTATTGGGGCGGTACGGCGATCTCTAGAAATCGAAGTATATTAGATAGTAGTTAAATACACAGATGTGTAGAAAGTATGTATTAGCTGATTTAACGAAAGAGGTATGATAGAATCTGATCTTTGGTTCCGTTTAGAACACCGCTATATGAATTTACTACCCGATACCGTCTTCTTTGGTGAGAAATGAGTTTTCTCAATGAGAGAAATGCACGTAACACTCACTCGTTGAAGCCGAGACTTGCGCCGTTCCCTATGCAAAGTGTTTATACCTAACATGCTATTTGACTCCATAGATGTACTTGTATCGTCAAGTGCACCTGTGAAGAAAGGTCGGTAGCCCTGCGGTTCCCCTGACAAAATATGAGACCTAAATTGAGTTGGTTGACGTGGCTTATATGATAATGAAGGCGTCCCATCGATTGTGGCGTGGGACGGACTCGAGCGCCTGGATAACCCCCGATCTGAACGTAAACGCCGGGCAATATTGGTCAAGAACCTCCACCACTTTCTCGAAGATACAAGATTTCCATTCTGATACACATTCATGGCATGGACAGAGTAACCTGAGGAATCTAAGAAGGTCCGAGAGGGCGGGTGTGGGGTCATCTATGCGGCTGAACGACGTGTTTGTTCTCTTCCGGATAAACCAACCATCCAGTTTGAAAGATCCACGAGTGGAGTGATGACACGTCTATAGTTTGATGCATTCGCGCCATGTTCTTCTGACCTCTTCCGGCAATGTTTGTTCTGTGTGTGAGGTCCTTGTGGTTGCCAATCTGAATTCCAAAGACACGAACTGAGCCGCTGAATGTTATGTTGAAGTTCAGGTTCAGGATTCTGTTGGTGTGCTTCACTGAATTGTCCTCTCAAATCTGCGTTTGAGTCAACGTGCGCCACATGAGGTAGAACATGTACATTCTGTTTCCGCTAGCCGTGAAAGTCAACCTTGAAGTTCATCATGATTATAAAGGTAGAAAAACCAAATATTTTGTCGTTTAGCTTTTCTAGATTCCATCGCATTCGTGAAGTGAAATGGATCGAGGTAGGTCATGCTGTGCTTTGCTTTGGTCCCAACGTCTGAATCAAGTCGCAACTGGAATGTTTGGAATGATCTCGGTTCTACAATGCATCGAGAATATTTCGGTATTTTTAGTGACTTCGAGTCGGTAGCAAACGTGGCCATTAGGGACGTCCAAGCTTCCTAATAACTCAATCGAATTACCCGAAATAAAAATATGTCAACGTTGTTGATCCTTGGGACGGCATGTAATCTGCAAGCGATTTCTTAGCGAACAAGATTAGCAACAAGGAGTACAAGAAATAAATGGAACTATTATCTATCAAAGCAGGCAAGACGAACTTGATATGTGCTGGTATAAACTCACGTGCGTGCTTGACTACTGTCCAAAACATTCACAGTTTAGAAACCGATAAGTACACGAGACGTCCATGCGTTCTGTGTGTAATCAGACTTGTAAAGCGCCTAACAACATTACCTCCCTACATAGACCACTGATAACATATGTGCTTGGCGGAATAATTCATACAATGGCACCAATACCGAAGAACGCGACTCATGCTACCTCACCGTCCTCATCGATTCCAAGTATCTGGCGAAGCAAATGTATTTGACCGAAAGGTCTCTCACTGCCTAACAATGTTGATGCCGCCTCATACTTGTTCTCAGGCTTCTTGACCTCCTCACAGATTAGGCTATATGCACGAGCCATTCGTTCGAGAGCGGTCTGATGGATCTTTGTATGAAGGTGCTGCACTGTCAGTTGCGAGAGCCGTGGTGTTTGAACAACTTCCGGACTAGATAGCCAGTGTGAAAAGCTCCGCAACGTGCCTTGCAGCTCGGCAGGTTGCATCGAAGGAATTCGTGATAAAGGCGTCTAGATAAGTTTTAGTGGTAGAACAAGCAGACAGAAGGAAATTTTACGTCAGTGTGGTGGTTGACACATATTTCTGCGACTTTTTGAATTTGTGCATCAGCCATTATGTTCGCATACTGACGAGATGTGAGGTTTGACAGTGGAACAGAGCAGTCTACATACATGTTCATCTATTAGGGAAGACACACGTTCATCAATCAAAGCTCTGACAGTTCTTTGCTTCATTCGCGTGAATGAGAACGGTTCTAATGCAGTCTATAGAGGGTAAGAAGTATATATCGGTGATCGTCGTGGAACGAACCTCAATATAGCTCAGACAATTCAGGACAAATATAGGCTGATCCCTTTTCGTCCCTAGCCGCGATTTGTCCTCGTTCGTTTCAGTGATCATTTCGATTGCCGGATCAATCATTATATCCAGTATTTTCTCAAAACCAGCAACTTGCTCGATTTCATCTTCTCCGAGAAGCGAGGATTGATAGACGCTCATAATCTCCCGTAATATTTGAACATGATCCAGAATTGCGAGGGGAGGCGTTAAAGAAGAATCATCAGCTTCCTTTCAGTGATAATACGCACTTAGGGTGGATATGACATTTAGCAATTTCCTTGGACTTACGACTTGTAGGCGTGCCAATGCGCGACCTTGCGCGGATAGAGACTCATAAAATACTGTGTACGCGACTTCTGAAATCCTGTCAGATCGTCAATCATGTATTCGAGCAGTAGCGTGTAAAATCTCACTCAAGGAGAGCCTTCGACAGAAGGGCATGGTTTCCGATTGTGCGGCGCAATGTCAGCATGTAAAACTGCAGAAGGTTAGCGATCTTATATGAGACTATGCAACTCTCCTGGGAGCGGATGGTTTGTTGCACCCGAACCTATGAAGACATTGATTAAGGTCAGCAAACACCCAATAACGGCTAATAGACTGTATACCTTCAGAGGCACACACAACTTTTCAACACAGAGATCCAGGAGCTCTCTAATCCACTCTTCCTCCTCACCTTTCCCATCGAAGACACGGACACTGCCAACCATGCGCCTATCGTTTACGACTTGGAAGACTGTTTCAAGAAGTTCACGCTCTGCTGCTACGATCTGATGAACCCATGCAAGCATGTCTCCGATGTATCGAAGTGGGTCATGAGCATGAAGTTCAATAGGGCGTGGCAAACCCGAAGGTCCTCCTCTTGTCAAAGCGGTTATAAAGGAAGACATCAGTGTTGTCTGGCGGGTCTGTGATAAGAAGCTGAGGGCTTCTCTAAACAACGGTGGATATGAGCAGACAAAACAGATTGATGAAGAATAACACGACTGACGTCAACAGCTCAGGACGTTTTCGTAATCGTTTGACAGCTTCTCGCATCGTATCAGTGACTTCAAAGTGAAGTTCACGTCCTTTTTGCCGAAACTCATAAGAACACCAACGAACTATCTTCTCGTAACCTTGTTCCAAGCTTGAGGCGGTCGACGCCATTATATCTATACTGAACAAGGCATTGAAGGCATTGGGACCTTGGTTTCAAAAAAAGTTGAACAACTAACCCGACCTGTGTCGGTCCATCCTCCCCTGACATAAGGATCCGGCAATTGTCTCGAATAACCTCCGTTCTATCCATGGCAGTGAAGAAAATCGGTCCAACAGGCTCATTCCGGGAAGTGATGACCTCAGTCTCTTGTTCAGAGAGTGTGAAACGAGCTAGAAAGGCTGTAACAACAGATTTTTTGTTTTCAACTTCCTGCCTGGGGAACTATTGACATAACGAAACCGTGGCTGGAATCCGCATACCTCTCGTCCCGAAGGCTGCCGGCCCGTTCAAGCAAATTTTTGCTTGAATCTGCAGTCAGCTGTAATTGATGTTCAGCCTGATCACAACTCAACCGCATGGCACTGATATGTTGTTGCAATTCGTCCAGTTTCTGCAATACAATCAATTAACTGCATACTACACCTGTGAGGGACTCACACACTTGATCTACGTCACCAAACGCCTTGAGAAACTGCTCGCTACCTTGCGTTAGCTTGTACTCCAAGTCTCTACGCATGTGCCGGCGAGCCTGAGCTGCTGATTCCCCAGGTACCACTTCATTAAGATTAATCAAGGGAGTCCAATTTATCTTATGCTCGTGTACATCGTAGTCAGTATCTTCCCGTGATGATAGTGAATGTTGTTCGTTGCGTTTTGGGGTTTGAGGGGGTACATAAAGATCTGAGAGGATCTGCAGAGCCTCTTTGGTCACGTCGTCGTCGAAGTTGCTGCTCAAGACCTTGTAAAGCCGGACAGAAATTGGATTCCTTGTCTGAGGCGCAGTAGAATGTTTGCGTTCCAAAGCGGGAGAACTCGACGTAGAAGTGAGCGACAAAGTTGAAGGCTCTCCAGCAGCCATGATTCAGGACGAGAATTCAGGACACCAAATACACGCAAATATCAGAGTGTCTCATGTATATGTATTATCCATGTCAAGACTTGAAATAGTTGTATATCTGTGCTAGTGATTGATGGCTTCAGATTTCATAGAGGCACTATGGTTATGTAGAACAATTTCTCGTTCCATAAAAAACTAGGTCCACATGAGGCGGTTGGAGAAGGCTGTATTTTACATAAACGTAATAATCTACATAACGGAAACGGATAAACGATGATTGGAACACAAGAATACAACAAGAAAATGTAAGAAAACGAGCCTTATAGTATGGAGACACACATGTCGATTGTGTTGATTTAGTCGAGATAATCTCGATAACCGTGGTGAAGTTCGCCTCTCCGCCGTCCATGGTAGTCTGTGTTAGTATGAGTCATGGAACAATGTGAAAAGCACCGAGCGAAGACATACAGGAACTCGTATCCCGGATTGGATTAATTCCTGATACACCAGCCAGATTGATATAACCTTCCCTAGACATTTGACCAGCGCTCGCAGAACCAGCGTTGGGAGTAACCCATTGAGCGCGGCAGTAAACACATGAAAGCTGTTTGCCACTATTCCTTAAGGTGATCTCCCCTGTTTCATTTAGAATGTGGTCAGAGAATGCATAGGTGGTATTGTCCTCGTTGTACTTACACTGCTCGAAGCACTGCCTGTGAAGAGCGTTCCCACATTCTTCACAGAATGTTAATAAAGTCTTGTTAACATTATGCATTCCTTCGTAACATATCGGGCAATCATCATCTGGCCCGGGGACGCGTTTTTTACTTGAAGACTGCACATCTGGAACGGCAGTGGCTTTCCCTGTAGCTCGCGCGTGGGCTTCACGAATCCGAGAATCCGCGAGCGCATTTGGTGCTAACGGCGCTTCCGCGAAAATCTTTTCCAATTCAGTTGTAAGAAGCGCCCTGTTAGTGGGTAAGCGGCAGTCAAATTTTGTAAATTATGCTGACTTTTGATACCAAACGCCCGATTCTTGAGGGACTTGGAGGACTGGCACCAGACATCAAGAAGTGGTTGCAGACAACAAAACATATGAACCTTTTAAGAAAATGAAAAGCTGGGCGGTTATGCATCAGTTATGGCGACAGATGTCACGACAGCCGACTCACGATGTGTTTGCAGTGATTTCCTTTTAGTGCGTCCGGACCTGCATAACAATATGAAACGTAGGACAAATACAGACGGGGACATCATACAATTACAGTGGGGTTTGTGGTCGATAGTTACAGTGTACACCTATGACGACGAATATGAGTTCGGTAGATTGCAAAAACAAATCGTCAATGTGACAAACATTACCGGTTGAACCGAGAACGCTGAAGATCTCTTTGAGTTTCCCCCTCTCCCTCTGCCTTTCAATCATAAAGAACCTAGCATAAATCTGTTCGATATATCGAAGTAAGAATGAACTAACCAGAGAGATACCTTTGTGACATGACCCGACCCACACGGTCGAGGATATTTTGAGGACAAGATACCTTAAATATGGCACCACGTTTTTCTGGTTGCGGGGCCTCAGGATCACCCTTTTTACGAGATCTGACAGCCTTCCTGGGCTGTGAAGGACCTGGTCCCGTAAAATTCCGTGTAGAGGCCTCAGACATATTACAAGAGGCCGTTGAATCTGGTCGAAATGAAGAACTTTTCATAGAAGATGTATTCGAAGATTTTTTACGCGCTTTCTTAATTGGCGGCAATTCCGATGCTGTAGGTGTAGGTGTTTGTCCTATAACAGGATCCTCGACCCGCTTTCGTTTCCTTAAAACCATGGCCGATGACAGAAATTTCAGAAGGGTACGTAGAGGAAAGAAGAAGAGGGTTAGCGTGGAACTTGGGAAAGAAAAACTGATGGTCACTTTGGGAAAATAAGTAGTTGTCCAACTCGTTTGGAGCGCGCGTCAATGGAGAAATGAAACATTCCCACGGTTACCTATGCTCGGCCTCCGCAAAGCCTTACGATGGCTCAAAAACAAAGTCGTCAAAAAAGCACAAGGGCTGCTCCTTAGGGTTGTTTCCTCTGGACCTACTCCCAAACATGTTGCCTTCATCATGGATGGCAATCGAAGATATGCGAGAAGTCATCACAGAAGAGTTCAAGAAGGTCACTACGAAGGCTTCTTAGTTTTACGGAGGGTAGGAGCAGTTTCTTATATGTATAGGTCCAAGGATCTTCCTCATATCAAACAATTACAGATGCTAGAAATTTGCTATCGATTAAACATAAAATGCGTGTCAGTGTTTGCATTTGCGATTGATAATTTCAATCGACCAGAGGATGAAGTTGAGGCTTTGATGAGCCTGGCAGAAAAAAAACTGATAGAACTTTCTTCGCATGGGTGAGTCGCCCGGTACAATCCTCTTGTTTTCTGTCTAGATGTAACTGAACCTGTTCTACAGTAGTCTTTTGAATAAATATGGAGTTCGATTGAATGTTGTGGGGAATGTAGCGCTACTCCCAGAGTCGGTCCAGAGAGCTGTGCGCAGAGCAGAGCGTATGACGCGCCACAACAACGCGTTCGTTGCTGTTTTTCAGTCATTTAAGTCGTTAACGCCGTTATAGTGCAATATTTAACCTTCATATGCCATACGCCTCGCGCTATGAAATAACGTTGGCCGTCCAATCCTGTGTTCGGAATTCCATTGCCTCAAATGATGACCGGTTCGTCGTGATTATGTTGGCTTGGCATCAATTCGCTGAGATTATAAACCACAGGATAATAACAGAGGATGACATAGATAACCAGTTGCTAACGACGCTCGGTGGCAGCCCACCGCTAGACATACTAGTGCGCACTAGCGGTGTAAAGCGCTTGAGTGATTACCTCCTTTGGCAGGCGAGTCAAACGCGTCATGGTTACACATACCTCTCAGCTGACCACTCTGTAGTGTTGTGAAGATACTCAGGTCCACTTTATAGATGCTTACTGGCCGGACTTTGGACTGCTCCATTTTATACCCATCATTCTAGCATATCAGCGGAAGGTGTGGAACGGCACAAACTTTCTTTGATCGTACAACTTGATGCCTCTCCACGTCTAATCAGGAGGTATCCCAGGCGTCATAATTGCGTACTGTCTGGATTATATAGGAAGACTTACAGGATTTATATTCTATTGGTCTGTCTGGGCTACATATGTGTAACGGGCGGGAATCACTCCGTTGAGTTTCTGTGGGTTCCTTACTGGTCCAGCTTTCCATTTGTTCATGCATCGGAATATAGTATGCTTCATACCAAGAGAGCCCAATCCTCTGACTAACAATATACCTCGGTTTTTCTTATGATGGTTGCCAAATTGGTGAGTGACTTTCCCTTCCTGAGCAACCGAGCCCATTGCAATCGATGGGTGTACTGTTCAACATCATTGTATTTTAATGTGAATGTATGCTCGAGACCTAGAGAATACTACGTAAATTTTACAGATAAGTCTTGCTGCGGCGGGTATATGTTTCTGCCAGTTGACAAAGAGTTCATTCTGATATGGCCACGTCAATGATATAGTTCGAATGGTAATATCATGAGCTGCCCTCTGAATACACACGAAGACTGGAAGCGGATTTGAACAAAATTAGACAGATTTCGAGGATGCATAATATTAGTACATAGGTGTCCATGTCATATGGAATGCTACGGTCGTGGTATCTGTAAGTTCCCAATGGGAAACCAAAATCTAGAATCATGACACAACATCACAGAGATGAACGTCCAAAGGGAGCTATGCTGCTGAAGATAAGATATGGTGAAATGGAGATGAAGACAACCAGTCAATACGGTCGTAGTTCAACTCTTTTTCGTAACCCTGTGTATTCATAGATATCTACTCATATGACAGATTTAACACCCCGATATGAAGGAAATCAAGGGAATGCTAATTGCTCTACACCGACATGGGAGCTGTTTGTTCCGCCACAAGCCAAGTGTCCATTGTTGTCCAGATATGTTGCTGTTCGCGAGCCCACTCTTCGCTTTTTGCCTTTACACACGTCGCACACAATCCTGCCTTCGCCCAATCGAGGCTTTTGATTCTCTCCAGCGTTTCAAAGGGTTTGTAGACTCCGTCGTTCTCAATAGCCGGTTGTATCACCAATGACATCCAAGTATCTGCAAATACGTCGGTGCATGCCATATGTGGAGTTGTCGCGGGCGTGAAGAGAATGGGTGTAAAATATTCAATGATTCGTTCCATAAGCTGTAGACATAGTTTTGCGTCAGTTTGAGAGAGACGTGCGTGAGCGGTTGCTTCGGGTTTGACCATATCCATTTCAGTTTCGGATAGTAAAGAAAACGTTCCATCCTGCGAATGCACGGAGATGGATGCTTCATCAAAATGGAAGCCTGGAGATGTCACGAAATGGTAGTACAATGCTTTCCGGATCTGGAATATACGTCGTAGATATCTCGATTTCTCAAGGCCAGATTAACTCACCAAGGGTAATTTGTATTCTGTGGCTAGCTCCAAAGCCTCCTCAGGATTGTCAGGGAGAAATCCGGGAGAGTACTCTGACGGTATGATGGAAATCAAGCGTTTCATTGTCAGAGCATGTATTGATGGGAAATCGAGCTGTTTGGGGCTGGACACTCGCAAGACAGAGGCCAATCGAGGGAATTGGTCTTCCAAAAGTAAAGAACTGCACATTTCCTTCAGAATGCGAGCTTTACGCATCATTTTGGGACTCACGCGTCATGATAGAGGTACTCTAATAAGACTTCAACATCCTTGGCTCGAACGCTCCGGGTGCCGTCGATAGAGAGATATGGGTCGAAAGAAAAATCAGACCCGTTGGACATACTAGCGGACAGATCGATTTCAGAAAAGAAGCGGGAATGACGCGAGAGTAGCGTCCTGTGGACTTTGAAGACCTGATTTTCAACATGAAGAACAATGGAGCCGTCGTTGAACCAGAAAACTGGATGTTTCACCGCGGAACTATAGGGACCACCTACACGTCGTGGTCAAGAAAAGAAATTATCTATAGCCTCGAGAAAACGCACCTGTAGGTCCCATTGGTAAAGCTGAAGAAGTCAAGCTGCATCTTATCTCTAAATCTTATCGTGTCAGCATGTCAGGGAGTTGACACGTGGTCGTTTAAACGTTTACGTGCATGCAAAGTTGTTATGCCTTACAGCATGCTCCACCTCTTGTTGGTTATAAGCATTTCCTCTTTCTGGACTTGCGCTGCTACAGTGGCTAGCTTTCCAGTACAGACTCCCCTGAGAAACCTAAATGAGAGGACGTTTCGGTAAGTAGAGGTCTGGTGAGTGCGAATTACTATGCATCTATTCCAGTAAACAGAGTACGGGGAAATCACCAGCTGCCTTCTTTGAGACCAGCGTGATCAAAATTGGTTGGCATTGAATCAATTATCCTATAACGTTCTCAGAACTATCTATATGCTATTGGAGAAGGCATTTGCTTGTATCTGGTAGAGCTTTGCATATTCTCTGTCAAGCTTCATTAGTTCCTCATGAGAGCCAGATTCTGCTATACTGCCATCTTTCATGCATCTGTATCCGCAATCAGATTACATGATTTGCTAACAAGTCAAGGTGAACATACATGATGAGGTCGGCATGCTTAGTGAGATGGCCAAACCGATGAGTCACGAAAATCATGGTTTTTCCGGGTCGACTAGCAATGAGGCGGTTGAACATCTGATATTCGGCTTCGGGATCGAGCGCGGAGCTTGGCTCATCGACGGAAACGAAGTTGACATGGCCAGAGTTGAGATGCATGAATGTTCGCGCCCTAATGTCGTGATGGGTCAATGTGTCAACTTGATTGAACAAAGCAACACTTTACGCGACAAGGCGCTGTTTCTCTCCGCCTGATATATCAATTTTCTTTGACAGCTTTTTCATGTACTTCTGCAAAGGGTGCTCTGGATTATCAGGTAAGTTGATGGGCTGGACGTTGTTTCTTGGGTCCAAGATTGTATTTAAACCCTCCACAAACTTTGCAATGAACTCCGTGGCACCCCCTTGCTCGGCAGCAGCAGCAACCGCGGCTGTATCTGTCGATTGTGCCATATCCCCAAATGCAATGTTCTCGTAGAGCGACAACGGGTAGAGGTTATGCTCTTGTGTGAAT
>QLOM01005146.1:0-12984 GCA_003313785.1 Termitomyces sp. MG148
GATTTCCTCGACTAATAAGGCTAGCTCTTCTTGCAGAGCGGGGTCATCACACAGTCAATTGCATTCCCGTGCTGGTAGTAGTCCCTGGGCATACAGCCCCTGGAGTTCTAACAGACGGTCTGCGCAAACTTCCGCGTTATTTCCCACTTCTAGTAGTCCAAGCCTCTTAAACAGGGCCTGAGCCCTTTGGGCTAGTTCCGTGCTGGAGATACGGAATGCCCTCAGAATCTTGTCCCTTTGCCGTGTTTAGTCCGCTGCTTGCTCTTGTTGTCGAAGCGACTGTTCCTCTCCTGCTCCGGGCGCGTTTCCTTGCCCGAGGGGAGAGGGGGGGGTCGGTGCAGCTGGGACTGCGACGTCTCCCTCCTGAGAGGTCGGGAGTGGGCAAGGACGCGGGGGAGGTGGTTAGTCTCCGTGGCATAGTCTGTACCTACCCTTGTCGTGAACAGACCTGCGCTCGCGGAGACTGGAGCATTCCAGTTTGCTTGGAGAGTGCCTAGGCGCTCCCCAGAATGGGTCCGCGTATCGGGGCCCAGTGCGTGGTAGAGGGCCTGGGCACGCCAGTCAAGTGTTGGGCCCTGGCTAACCAAGGGCTCAAACTGGTATCCTTGTGTATCCGCTTGCCAGTACCTGTTTGCATATGGCCCAGGCGCAGGGTAATACTGTTGGGGGTGTGGAGGGGTGATGGGAAATTGGTCAGGAGGATAGTATGCAACTAGGGGCTGCTTGTAGGCGTTGACCAGGTAGGTCAAGAAAGGTATATAGCTTTGGGTGTAGGTTGCCATTCGAGCTTCTGATGAGTGAGGGGAGTCTTGATATTATGTCAGGGTCCGCTGACTCGGGGGCTCGCAGTCAAGCAATGAACCCACTAGTCGGAGGGGCTCGGAGGGCGAGGTGGAGTTCAGAGGGCTTTGGTAAGAGAGTCCGCAGGTACTCCGAAGTAGTCTGAAGTGAATGGGAATTTGACCAGAGTGAATACAGAGGTCGAGCGTTGGCGATATAAGTCAGAGGGCTTAGATCAGACGATTGGCAGAGAGGAGAATGGGTTTATTGAGAGAGAAAGAGTAAATGAAACAGAGATAGGAAAGAGTAAACTGGAATACTGGTAATATCAAGACTAAGGACCAACTACGGGACTGGGGCCCTATATACTCAGGAATAGCTGAGGCACGCGGGAGCACGCCCTAAGGCCCGTTTTGGTGGAGTGTGCGTGGGAGGTCAGAGCGGGGAAGGGGGCATGCGCCGGGGTTGTAGAAGCTCCCGGGTAGGGTAGGGGTAGGGGTCCAGCATGGGGAATGGGCCTGGAAGAGGGTGTGAGCACAAAAATGAATGGTTCGTGACAACTCCACATGATAAACAGGCTATTGTTCAACAAATCTCACTTGGAGACTTGATACAGCTGTCCAGGTCACTGATTTTATCAACAACATCATTTCCAACCCTGTTTGTCCTCAGACTATCAGAAAAGCACTGAAGGAGGAGGGGTATCAGTCTGCTACAAAGAGGAAAGTTCCTATGCTTAAAGCTAAACATTGACAACTATGACTTAAATGGGCTCAGGAGCATCAGAACTGGACTGTGAAGGACTGAAAAAGGGTGTTATGGACAGATGAGACAAAGATTAACAGGATTGGGTCAGATGGGAAGCAATATGTGTGGAAACTACAAGGAGAACGCATTTAATGACTACACTTACTGTGAAGCATAGAGGAGGGAATAATCTCATGGTATGGGGCTGTATGAGTTGGAATGGAGTAGGAAAGCTGGTGGAGGTGGTGGAAATCATGAATGCTGAGCAGTACTGTGAAAATTTGGATGATGGAGCAAAGAAGAGCTTTGAGAAGTTGGAGATGGAGGTGGGTGCCTGCTACTTTCAACAGGACAATGACCCCAAACACACCTCCAAGTGAAAAGTGGTTTGAGGACAACAACTTTGATGTTCTCTGGTGGTCAGCCCAATCCCCTGATCTCAATCCTATTGAACACCTCTGGGAGTACCTCAAAGAGCAGCTTAGGCAGTATGAAACACCTCCTCATGGTGTGCATGAATTGTAGGAGAGGGTTGCAAAGGAGTGGAATGAAATACTACCAGAGGTATGCCAAAGACTGATAGAAAGCATGCCTAGAAGGATTGAAGCAGTTATCAAGACAAATGGAGGACATACAAAGTATTAGATACTAAAATTAGAGATGCTCAAAAAACTGTCCCAATGAGTGAATATTTTAAAATAGTTATTACTCCATCAGTTTTGATCCAAATTATGCAATCCTAGGTTTGACCTGTAGCCACAATGCCATAATAATTTACCTGATTTAATCAGAATTTAAGTACTTCAAATCTTTCATGCTAATTTCATCTTTCAAAAAGTATGAAACATTGAGACAGTTTTTGGAGCCACTGTAGTCAATAGACTAGACTGGTCTAATTCTGTGTGGTGTGAATTGTAAGCTTCACAACCAGTAACTTCTGTTACATTTTTTTGAATCTTCCAGCTAGGATCTATTGCCTAGCTGCCAATATTGGATAGTCATAATATCTGACTGAACCTAATCAGCTTCTCAAGCTTCTTGCACAATCACACCATGCAAATTTTGGATAGAGGATACCTGATGAGCAACCTTATTCCTATGGCCACCACAGGCAGTGGGCAAATTGCCAATGAGTTGTTGAAAGACCCAATGAGAGACCAAGAAGGAGGGCTGACAGGACCAGCTGCAGGACAGGATGCATTCTGAAATCAAGATCAGAGTGCCAACCCTACAGAGCCAGCAAGCATGGCAAAAAATTGACAACATAAAGGCCAGCAAGACATTGATGCAAAATGTAAGGTTTGTTGAACTAATTAGAGGGACTCCAATTAGTGTAGGCAACTAAACTTTACTTTTGCAAGTTTTGTGGGGCTATGACACAGAAATACACACTTGTAATAAAATTGTAATGGTTTTTGGTAGTTTTATTTTATTATTATAATAAACTTAGATAGTCCATACAATACAAGAGCTTTAAAAGTGACCCTAGAAAAGTCAACTAAATGATAGGCCTAAGCAGTCCACTCCCTGGGGACTCCAAGCCACACAAATGGTTTATTCAATAGATTAATAAAGTTATGCTTAGTTTGGATGAACTAAGTTCACACAAATTTGGGCATTAAAGCTGGTCTGAAGTACTATAACTGATTGGCCTAAGTAGTCCACTCTCTGAAGACTTTGGGCTGCACAGGTATTTCCTTGCTGGGTCCCCTATTTTTCTGCTCTATTTATACTCCTTCCAGTGTGCATAGACTATGCATGCTCTTCATATCTGTAGGCTTCCAGCAGGTCTAGTATTGGCTAAGGTTTCAGCCATCCAGGTGAATCATAAAATTTGCTCTGGCTGCTTGTTCCAGGCATGTTCCAGCCTCTAGTTTTGTTCCAGCATCCAAGACTCACAGAGAGTACTTTTGTTGTGTCTGCACAGTTTTGGGGTGTCCCAAGATGTCCAGGAGTGCAAGATAGCATGTTTAGAGGGGTCTGTAGGCCTCAGGAAGGGAAAGTCACAAAGATTTGATAAAATTGATGGTCTAATCCCAGATTGTGTTCTGGGATCTTTGATTAATTCCATCAATCCTTAATTTAGACTTATTTGAATACTTGGATCTTGATCCAAGATTAGATAGCATAATCTAATCCATTTAATGGCTGCCAAGTGCTGTGTGCTATTTTCAGCTCTTCTTTGATTGCAGATTTTTCCATGATCAAATCAGCTTCTTTTAACACAGCCACATCTTGCTTATCATTCCCATCAAGATCTAACTCTGGATCATCAATGATTGGTCGATAGAAGTCTTGGCTATCACTATTTTGTCATTACTTGAAGATATACCTCTAACTCGACCATCCGGGCACTGTTTGGCATGATTTAACTGGTTTTAGGCTTGTTGGGAGGTGCAGAATGTTATGGTATGTATAGCCTACAGGTTTTGGCTAGTGATCATGTCTAGCTTATGGTTTCCAGCTTATTTTAGACATGTTTTAGTTTTCTTTGTTTTCTTTGTGCCATACTAGGAATACAATTATGTTTCCTATGTTTCTGCCATGGCAGGCCACTGCATCACTATACATAGCCCCAACCATCTTAAAAGCATCACAGATAAGCTAGATTGGCTCATTGCACTATGGGTCAATCAGCCAGATAACCAGCATCTTGGTGCATATGCGCTTCACTATCTCAAAGCATATATAGTTGACAAGGTCTACAAACCTCTGGATAATACATTTTATTGAATTAGTATCCAGAAGGCTCAACTTTAACCCATACTTGGACCAATAGGAGGTCCGTAGACACACAAATCATGTGTGGTCCATGCACAGTAGAAAAACTATAAATAGGGGAAGAAAAGGGGGACCCAGCAAGGAAATACCTGTGCAGCTTGGGGTCTCCAAGGAGTGGACTACTTAGGCTAACCAGTCAGAGTACTTCAGACCAGCTTTAATTGAGTTTATTGCCCATATTTGTGTGAACTGAGTTTGCTCAAACCAAGCATAACTTTGTTAATCTATTGAATAAACCATTTTTGTGGCTTGGGGTTCCCAGGGAGTGGACTGCTTAGGCTTATCATTTAGTTGACTTCACTAGGGTTGCTTTTTGGTATCTTTTTAGAGACTGTTTATTGTGTGAACTACTTTGGTTCATTATAATAATAAAATAAAACTATAAAAACCATTACAACTTCATTACAAGTGTGTGTTTCTGTGTCATAGCCCCTACAAAACTCACAAAAGTAAAGTTTAGTTGTCTACACTAATTGGAGTCCCTCTGATTAGTTCAACAAACCCTACATCTTGCATCAATAGCCAAGGAAGTGTAAGAAGAACACTTGATGTCTGTGGAACTCCTTCCACAGAGTTGGCAATGCAAGGAGCAAGCAAGAGTCAAGCAAGCGCAGAGGCAGGCAGGAGTCAGACAAGAGGCAAGCAAGGCTAACAGAGGGTCAGACGGCGTTAGATAAGCTTATGGTCGGTTCAGTGGATAGGCCAGAAGAACACTGCTATTGTTCAGCCTGGGGATATTCTATCCCATAGGCTGCCTATATATACTACATTGGTGGATGTGCTATTATTAATACTGTTTACTAATCAGGCCCCAGTATGTAAAGGAGTATGACTAACAATAATTGATGCTGAGTAAGGTCTGGGCATATGACTCATCAAGGCTGACTACTACAAGATGGAAGGGGAAAGGGTGAGCTGAGCAGCTGGTCGGATCTGCTAGGAATAGGCATATCGTTGGACTAAGCTCGGAATAAGGTTGGACATGGTTCGGAGACTGGTCCTCTGACAACGTGCAGGATCACAAGACTTAGTGAACGCCTGACTTGGCAGTCATATAATGCTCTACTAGTCACATGGCAATCATGAGACTTAGCGACCACGGGACCTTAGCAACCACCTGACTTGGCAATCACCTGCCACTCACCTGACTTCAGCCCAGCCCCCTTTCAGGTCCTCGATCAGTAATAACCGACGCCAGGGCCTTTAGCAACACCTATCAAAACCCAGTGCTTCTCAAAGATCCAACGTCAGATCACTTTAGTGATGCTTATGGCTTATCCAACACTTAGCGACTTACTTGAGACAGGCCCCTTGATGGTGTCAGGCCTTAGCAACAGTCCCCATACATTTGGCCTCTTTCACTGCTAGAATGTTGAGTTAGCACTTGCCGACTTGACAAACACTGTTGCTTAGCGATTTTCACGTTCCATCGTACTTGTCATCACTTTTCTTAATTAATTAATTAATGACTTTTTAGTTTAATTAACACAGCAACTTAGCACCTATAAATACTGTACATATTTTGTCTTAGCCATCATCAAATCGTACACCCTACAGTTCAGATCTCATTCTAGCGCATTCTAAGTCCTCAAGATTGCTAAGTGATACAGTCTTGCCGACTTTCTCTTACCAAATTTTGCCTACCGACTATCGTACTTATGGTGCCATATGGGCACACTATTGCCAAACGTCAAACATCGCTAAGGTCCTTGCCAACCTCTAGCACTCTAGCACCTCACAGGCTTGCGGCTTAGATTGCTAAGCAACTCATTTATTTCTCTAAGTCCAAACCCCACTAAAAAGACTAGGCTTCTAGGACCCTGCCCGGGACTCTCTCAACACTAGTGACTGCCCGACGCTACTTATTTGTGAGGTGCCAAGTTTACCATCTACCAGGACAGTGCTTAGCAACTTTTGGGCATCATCACTGCATGAATCAGACGTCCTATATTGATTCAATGCTGGAACAATTTGGAATGTCATCCTGTGCCCCAGTATACACTCCTATGGCCATGAATCATAATTTATCTTCACAACAATCTCCCAATTCTCAAAAAGAAATATCTGAGTATAAAGATTTTGTGAAGGATATTCATTACCTATTGCTAGTTGGATCCTTGCTGTATGCTACACAAACAAGACCCAATATCCAATTCTCCATAAGCCTTGTCGCTCAATTTGCAGGGAATCCAGGAATCCCTCATCTTAAGGCCTGCAAAAGAATCTTAAGATACTTAAAAGCTACAAGAAATCTAACTCTCAAGTTTAGCAATTTGGAGCATAGAGAAACCATACTGGTAGGATGGAGTGATGCAAGTTGGGCGTCTGATAATCATGACTGAAAATCCACTAGCAAATGGTGCTTTGACTTACATGGAATGTCACAAACCATTCATTTTGTGACACACCCCGTCTCAGGGCCATTGTTCTTGCCAAACCCCGACTCCCATCCTACCCTGGGGGCCCTACAAACCCCCGGTCACAGGACGTGCTACTTAGAACACATCACGCATCAGTGGCGCGCTCCCTTGCCTTCCATTGGGCCATTCCTCCCACTCCAACCTCCTGCATGCACTCCGCCGCTCCAAAACGGGTCTTAGGGCGCACCCCCGTGCGCCCTGGCTATCCCCAAGTATATAAGGCTCCAGCCCCGTAGTTGGTCCTTAGTCTTGATATTACCAGTATTCCAATTTACTCTTTCTTTATCTCTGTTTTCTCTACTCCTTTCTCTCTCAATAAACTCATTCTCCTTTCTGCCCATCATCTGATCTAAGCCCTCCAACTTATATTGCCAGCACCCGACCTCTGTATTTGTTCCGGTTGAGCTCCTATTACCATCGGATTACTTCGGAGTACCTTCGGACCTTCCTACCAAAGCCCTCTGAACCCTACTTCGCCTTCCGAGCCCCTCCGACTAGTGGGTTCACTGCTCTACAGCGAGCCCCTGAGTCAGCAGACCCTGACATGGAAGTTTAATTTCTAATTTCTCCGGGAATAGGAGGGGCCGGCTCCTCAGGCTGGGGGGCAAAGAAGTCTTCCATTCCAAAATCAGCAAGGGGGGTACCAGCTCCGGATCCGAAGAAGAAGGTGGGATCGTTCTGCTGGATGGCGGCGCGCTCATCATTGCGACGCTGGAAGTAAATATTACGACGAAGGTGCTCATCGTGGGGGCATTCGATAGCGAGTTGTATGAGGCTGAGTTTGTGCTCGTCGACGTCTCCCCTGTGCGTTAAGATGCCCAGTGTGATCAGCTCGCGATAGCGTTCTCAATCAAAGAAGTTGGTATAGATCGATCCAGGGACAACACGATGCTCGGCTATGACCCACTGACTGGTTTGTGAGTTGTACTCGGTGAGGCGGTACTTGTATAGCATGTCGGGAACGGAATTAAAGAAACGAGCAAATGAATGATACCCGAAGGGAGGGGGGTATGCGGCACGTCGGTCAGGAGCAGCAAGAGTAATCAATGTATTGAATTTAAGGAACAATTCTGCCTGGGAAGGGTGAATGACAGTGCCAGAGCCCGAGTTTTTGGTTCGAGCGAGAGTAAGCATCATGGTTTGTCGGTCCTGCTTGATCCAAGGATGACGTGGGAGAGCTAAGGCAGGGGATCCCCGATGTTTAAGTCCCGTTGTGAGTCCTCGGTAGCCGCGGGGTCCTTTGTAAGAGGGCATGATGAAGGTCGATAGTGAAAGGAAGGGGGATAGGAACGCTGTGGGGGATTGGTGAGTAAGGGAATGTGAAGTAAAAAGGGTTTTCAGGCCTCCTTTTAAGCCTTCTCCCAATTGCAAATACCCAAGCGAGATCTGAGGGTCGTCCGATGGGGGTGATCCCATTCCTTCCGGTAGGTCAGAGATGTCTTGAATATCCAATAATTCAAGGTACGGTCCAATGAGGTTGAGATCTTGTACCTGAGAATGCATGAGCCATGTTTTATCCCCAGCTTTCCATAGTACTTCAAATAGGGCATTGCTTGCCATGCCTTTATGCGCCACAATTTTCTCCGTGGCCCATTCTTCAGTCTCAAGGCCCAGGATTTGCTCGTCTAGCCTTCCTGGGAATAATCAGTCATCATTCGGTTTGTGAATACGCAACAGAGCAGCGTGAAATACATCATGTATTCCTCTCTGGCGCATACTAGATGGGATGTTAACCCTATAAGAGTTATTGTTGAAATCTTCGGTGATTGGGTAGGGACCTTCATATTTAGGGATTAATTTGCGAGCAAGTCCCCTGGAGTAAGTCAGGTTTTTAGTTGAAATATAGACTAAATCTCCTAGCTGAAATGGGGAAGGTTGTCGTCTTCGGTTGGCGTCTCGCGTCTGTCTAACCCGTGCCCCAAGTATACTGTCATGTGCAGACATGATTGCCATTCGAAGCCGTTGGGCAAACGTCCTGACTCCCGCATATTCTCCTGCTTGAGGCTGTCCCCAGACTAGTGGGCGAGGTATGCGTCCTGAGTTGAGGAAGAACGGAGAGTAGCCGATACTGTCAGATCGGGCAGTATTGATGGCAAATTCAATGGCGGGAAGTCTAATTACCCAGTCACGTTGATTAGTGCTGACACACTGTCTGAGTATCTGAGTTACCGTGCGATTGGCGCGTTCTGTAGCACCATCTGATTCTGGGTGATAAGCAGAGGACATTCTCAATTGGGTTCCTATTAATGTATGTAGTCGTGTCCAAAAGGTGCTAGTGAACCAAGAGTCTTGGTCACTTACTATGGCTCTTGGTAGCCCGTGGTGTCGATATACCTCCATAAAAATCATCTCGGCTATCTGTCGAGCCGTGAAATTGGTTCGGCTGGGAACTAAGTGTACCATAGCCGTCAAATGATCTATAATGACAGTAATAGAATCATACGCTGCATTCCTGTCTCTGGCTTCTGGCAGGGGTCTGACAAAGTCTACTCCAATTACTTCCCAAGGTTGAGTCGGAGCAGTCAATGAGTGTAGCAGGCCATACGGCTGGTGATTCGACGGCTTGCTTTGTCTGCACGTATTGCAAGTTTCACAGTAAGCTTTCACGTCTTTGGCCATACTTTTCTACCACACTAAGTCGTGGAGGTAAACAAATGTCTTGTATGCTCCAAGGTGCGCTAATAGTGAGTGTGCCTCCGAAATTACTACTTCCCAAATACTTCGTCCATTGACTATAATAGCCAGGATGCAGAGGGCCTTATTCTTGGTTGTTTTCAAGTATAGTAAGTCATTTTCTAATATAAAGTTTTTGTAGTTCTTGGGGTTCTCGATAATGAGTCCGAAGAACTTATCTTCCTTACACCGTCCTCGAATACTGGCTAAGAGATCAATCGGCTCACGGCTGTGGCGTAGTAATTTGTCAAGTGAAACTGGAGGTAAGTCACTTATTGACTGATCCAGGATTTGAGACCTTAATGCAATATTTTTATCTCGAACGCTTTCCCTTGTGTAGGTCTGAGCATTGGCCGTGTTTCCCTCCTTAGGTAATGATGCAATCACTTTTTGTTGTGCTGGCAGCCTAATGGTGAGCTTTTCTTTAGGGCCTTCTTCCTGACCCTCGCCCTCCTTTTGTTCCTTTGGGTTTCGAGGAGCGAAATCTAGTGCTGTTTGTTTTGCAGGCTTGCTTGCTAACTTTAGTCTGCTTGCGTCAACCGGTCCTTCAGCCTTTTTCTTATTTGCATTCCTTGTGCTTCGACGCAGAGTTGGTGGGTCATCTTCACGTGCTTTCCCTTTGTTTCTTCTGACTGGGCCACTCTTGCCCTCCAGATCCATGTCTGGGTTCAACAAAGCGCCTTCACCCTCCAATCCGACAAGGACCGGCATTGATATCATGTGCTTGTCCACCGTATCATTATTTACCACATCATGGTAAGTGTATTCTGACCTAGCTCGTACTGTTCCAGCCTCATCATTCGAGTAAATCCTAGATAGAGCATCTGATAAGATGTTATCGACTCCAGGTACATAAATGACGTCGAAGTCAAATTCCCCGACCTTTTCTAACCACCTGGCTTGCCGTCCTGATAGGTTACGTTGTTCTAGTAAGTGGATAAGTCCTTTATGATCCGTGTACCATCTGAACCTCACTCCTTGCAGTAGATCCCGATGTCTTAGCATAGTTTCAATTCCAGCGAGCATTTCGATCTCGTGGACTGGATAATTTCGTTGTGTGGCATTGAGCTTGGCAGAGAAAAATGCTGCGACTGTGGCATTTCACCAGTCATGTCCTTGGCTTATCACTCCCGCGATCCCAGTTAGGCAGCCATCCGTTACCATGTTCACCGGATCTGCTTCCAGATCATAACTTAGGGGCTTTCAATGGTGCTCCTTGCATGAGGATGCAAGCTTTTTCACATCCTCGAAAGCTCTTTGATGCGTGTATTCCCACCTGTATGGTACAGTGTCTCCGGTCAGCTCATGCAGGATTCCCATTGGGATTCGCACACGGTCAATGTCGTCTGCGAGGTACCCTGCAGCTCCCAGGAACCCACGCAGTAAGTCCCGGTTAGTTGGTACTTTCCATTTTATTAACGCGTCCACCTTGTCAGGGTCCATTTTGATGCCATCATCATCGATGACTCGCCCCAATATCCTCATTTCTTTGCACAGGAACTGCAGTTTCCGTTCACTTAGGTAAAGTTTTTCCTGTTTTAAAATATCTAGCACAATTTTGACATGGTTTACATGTTCCTCTAACGTGTTTGAATATATGATTATATCGTCTAAGTATACGTCCATAAAGCACCCTAAATGCGCCGCAAAAAGATAATATATTAGCGCCTGATACGTGGCTGGCGCATTGCAGTCCCCTTGTTGGATCACATGGCTCAATATGTTTCCATCAGGCGTGGTTACTGCACTATGCATTACGTGTTCAGGTTTAATCCTAATCTGTTCGTAGGCATCTTGCCCGTCAATCACTGATCTATACTTTGCGCGCGCTGCTTGACGGAGGATCCCATCAATATCAGGTAAAGGTGATGATTTTTTAATTGTATTTGCGTTTTGGGCTCGCAAGTCATTGACTATTCGCAGGCGGATTGGTTCTCCTGGTTTACTAGGTTTTTTTAAGAACATCATTAGGATGGCATTACCTACACTGGTAACTTCCCAGCGCCCGGTTTTGATGTACGTTGCTCGTTTGCTGTCCCATTGTGGTTTCAAGGCTTCAGGACAGCGGGAAGGCCGCCATGGATATATCTTATGTTCATTGATAAGGGGTATTTCATGGTTAATTACGCGCAGTGGGGGTAAGGGTGTTTCCGCTGCTGTCTTGCAGAGTGGCTTTGCATATTCTAAAAGTATCTTCCGGACTGTGTCCATTTTTTCTTTGTACATACTCATTGCTCGATTTGATAGTCTGGTAACACCAGTTCCCTCTTTCAGAGGTATTGGTTGCGCGCTTCCAATCATCACACGGGGAGGATTCAGTCCGATAGTTACTTGGTGCTGGTAGATCCATGGGGTACCTAGGATCAAATCATACCCATTAAGGTTCATTATGTCAAAATATCGTTCTCCCAAGATGCGCTGATACTCCAACTTTACAGTGGTACCATAACTAACTCTGGATTGTGATCCTTGTACGGCCAACTGTACGGGGATTGGATCGGTAAGCTCCCTTTTCTGTACGTTGAGTTGTTCTGCCACCGTACTAGACATGAAATCTCCCAATGATCCTGAGTCTATTAATGCACGAACCGGATGTCCATTCAGCTTGGCTACCACCACCAGGGGTTTTGGAATGTGGCGTGTATTAGTTTTGTGCTTGATATTATTTCTTATTAACATTGGATAGGTCCCGGCCTCTACTTGTTGCCCGAAGAGTTGTAACTCCTGGAACCTCAAGTCTAACTCTTCCTCTGGTATGGGAGCCAGTGCTATGACGGATTGGAGATCTGGTGCTTCTCCTCTGGTGTGGGGTGGGGAGGTCAGGATGTTTTTGGGTCCTTGTCCTTGGTCTAGGTCATTGGGGGCCAGTCCCGGATCATTAGTGTATGTTTTTCGTACTTCTTCCTTGTACCATTTGACAATATTGAACATGGTATTGTGTAGGCGTCCATACTCTAGGTGAGTCCGGAAATTAAGTACGGTGTCATTAATATCATATTCGAGTCCCCTAACACTCCTTTGTAGTCGGATTTGGAAACGCCGGATCGGGTTATTCTGTATTTCCTTTCTGAGGTGGGTGTAGGGAGCGCCTAGTTCTAGGATCTTACTCGCATTCCAAGACCATACATCCGCTGCAAGCGTAGTGCGGTACCACGAGTGCCTGGTTACAGGCAAGCCAGTTTCTTTTGCACAAAGACTCGCATACGACAGTCCTGCCTCGAAGCCTTCTCGAGCTACTTCCCCAATAGACACAATGTAGTCCATCCCTCGTACCTGGTCCCACAAGGACATTTCGAGGTCGCTAATGTCATCCGCCACAAACCGTCATCCCTTAAATTGTAAGCAATTCGAGGGATTGCCGGGATAGGGCTGCATGGATTCGAGCAGGTATTCTATCTTACAAGCTGTGGCGCTTCCAAGGCTACAGAGTTTTCCCCAAGTCTTTTCCTCATTCCATAACAGGTGTAATTTCTGTTCCGGATGTACTACTGTCACATTATAACATCCGTCTGCCCAGGAGTAATCCATTGGGGGTCCAGTGACGACAGTAGTGAGGTCTTTGTTGTTATAGTCCTCTGGCTCG
>QLOM01005152.1:0-14244 GCA_003313785.1 Termitomyces sp. MG148
GTTCAGGAATGAAGATAAAATCTGCACCACCGCTATGTTTCTGTGTGACTGGGATATTTCCTGACGCGAAATGCACAACGCTCACGCAAGACCGGCAAGGAGCGCCAGCCACCCACAATGCCTTCCCATAACTTCAAGAACAAAAGCACGCGAATGGCTAAAGGCTGTGGAGTTGATATTGTCCATCGCTTCGCAAACACGGTGTAAAGCCGTTGGTGCGCCAATAGTCATGTGTGTCATTGACATATCATTGTCAATTGACCCAACGAGGCCAACGATCCTGAGATGAGCGTGTTCCTTGGCTTGAGCCTCCGTAATTTTAGCTACAAATTTTCTTAATTAGTGCTGAACAAAACAAATAAGACAAGTGAAGTGGTACATTGTTTGAGGAGTTCTGCCACGAGAGAAGGCCATTCAGCTCTGAAGACATCAGCGCCCGTTAGGGAACCATCTCCCCCACAAACGACTAGGGCATCGATGCCTTCTTTGATCAGATTATAGGCAGCAATCAATCGACCTTCAGGTGTACGGAATGTTTTTGACCGGGCTGTTCCAATCAGAGTACCGCCCTAAGACACTTGGATCAATTTGAGAAGACACAAAGAAAAAGTAGACGCTTACCTCGGCAAACCAACCACGCACATCGTCAAAGCCTACCCGTACGATGTAACGACCGTTGAGTGTCCTTCCGCCTGCGTAGTCACAGGCCCCGTCCCTCAGCAAACTACCATCGCCGAATCTGAGATTGTTAACAACATAATTCCCTTCTTTAGAGACTAGATCATCCTTCGTTGGAACTGGCGGTGGAACAACTCCATAAGTTTCAGTATGTTCTGTGTTTCCTCTGACAAGACCCTCATAACCCTCACGTACTACCCACATCTCACAGCCCCTATGTTATAAGAGGTGTCAAGCAGAGGTGAGCAGATAAGCAATCAGGATACTTTAAAATTCCTGTCTTTACCACTGCACGGACTACGGCATTCATCCCTGCACTGTCTCCCCCAGATGTGAGAATCGCAATCTTCATTTTCACAGCTTTCGAGTTCAGCGACCTAATTTCTGACAACGCGAAAGAAGAGGTGCTCAGTTGTATTCCGTTTCGTCGTTGCTAAGTCGGCGATAGAGATAGTCGTTAAATCCCAAGCTAGCTGTAGTAAGCTCACATAAGCGCCTCTAACAAAATATAGATACACACGTTCAAACGTTCACGTCTCAGTTTGACAAGTGGAAATATGATTTGGATTCAGAAAGGAGGCAGCATCAGTAAGTGGAATGTTTTGTGAGATGTTTCAATTGGAATGTTTGTCTTACAATCAACCGATTCCGATGTTCTTTCATCGGGGGGTGAGTCTTATGACAACTCACGACTAACCTAGAAGTTTGGATAACGATCCAAGCAGCTAGAGGCCAAGAAATTCCGAGACGTCAACCCGCGCATGGGTGTCAATGGGAGCCAAGACGGTATTACATTATCATCAAAGTCTGAATTCTACATAGATTAGATTCTTGAATATTTGAATCTTCGCCTCTTCAGAACAAACCTTAGGAAAACTCACCTCAACGATCATTAATCCAGGCTCGACCTCATGCCGGGCTGGGACTACTGAAATACCTTAACGCTGATTTTGATTCGGATACATGATGAGTCAGGTCAGTCGCTGAATTGAACGCCTAGTTCTTACGGGCTTTCATTTCAGAACGATACAACCTACTCTATCCAGCTTCGTCTTGCGCGTCCTGATGAGCAATCACTGCTGGCACTAGAAAGTATTTCCATTGTAAAAAGTACAAAAGAAACCTTGTTATAGTTATACCACAAAATACAGGACTTATCCCAGTTCTAATGAGATTTCTACTCGTGTGACGCGACATCTAGCTATCCAGCAGCCTCGCGTTACAAACGTTTTGCCTAAAATGAAACATGTCGGAGTTGCATTCGAACCAAGTTGGACTGGGGCGGTTAGGAGAATGACTTCCTCCTCCGCCTAAAGGCTCCTCATCTATCAGCCAGAATGGCAATGGATGGCTCTAGGAAGGTGCAGCAATGGCGTGCAACTTTGCCATCCATTGACAACAATCACCTGACGAGCGAGAGACAATTATGCAGAATATGCAGAAGACCTATCACTAGCCCCTTAGCTGCAGACTTGTGCGGGGAAGAAAATTTTCAGTTGTCCTGTCGAACATGTCTCAGACATGCCCACTCCAAGAGCAAGAGCAAAAAGGTGGTGAATGTCTCTACAAAGGCGCAGCAATGGTGTTTGACTTTGAGACCCATTGACAAGGATCGCCTGATGAGCAAGAGCCCATTTTGATACTATAATATTGTGCCCTTGAAGCTGTCCAGGTCGTGTACTGTAGATGGCTCCTGCCTTGCAACTTGGAAATACTGGCAAACTTTTGGCTGTGCCATGGACAAGCCATTACAATACAAGGTTGACCCCTTAGTATGAACCTCTTGGGGATTCGTACCACCAGAGGACTTCTTTGGAATGCTCATAGCCTCTAAACCTGGTGCTAGGATATTTGCTTGATTTGTATTTCAGGTCTTTGAAGTCTTTGACACCCACCCCCTTTATAACCCCCCACATCCACTATGACAATGGCGTGATATTTCATCTTTGTCAATGGAGCACTTTGTGATGGAGGCTTGCCTTCTCCAGGGGGGGGGGGGGGTTTAATAATGGGGACATCATATTTATTATTCTGTAAACTTTACATTGCTTCTTCATCTGGGCAGTGTGCGGCTATTGCACCAGCGTTGCTTCGAGATGGTGAAGCAGATTTGCATGAAGATGCCGGTAATATGGCCAATTGATCCACGCATCCCAAAGCCTATCTGGCTCATCTGTGATGCGTTGAAGACTGGTGTTGGAGCAATGTTTGGGCAAGGGCCCACCTGGCAGAGCTGCCGACCAGCAGGATTCATGTCAAAAAAATTTATGGCAGCGCAGCAGAATTATGCGGTGCATGAGCTGGAGACGCTTGCAATCTTAGAGGCCCTCCTGAAATAGGAGGATAAACTAATGGGCTATAAGATTCATATCATAACAGATCACAAAGCCCTAGAGTTCTTTAAGACACAGGCACATCTTATGCCTAGACAGCGGCGGTGGATTGACTACCTGTCATGATACAAATTTGACATCACCAATGTGAAGGGTGAGTTGAATAAGGTAGCAGATTGCCTGTCTTGATACTTTGAGAGTGATGAGCAAGGAAAGGTGCATCCCACAGGGAAATATGTGAATGCGGACTATCACATTGACCCCAAAGGCAAGGACTTACCAGTCCATTGGTTCCACGAGGTGAAGGAACATGTTGTGGAGGTCGGAGCCATGAGGGCTTGGGAACTGAAACAGAGCACATGGCTCCGGGAGCAGACAGAGGAGAGGGAGAGGCAGGCTCAACAGTTAGCGGAGGCCACTGGCAGGAAAGAGCAGGAGCACTCAACCATTAGTGACATTGTTCAGATGGACAAGGAGGTTCTACCGCAGCTGGCAAGTAGAGCAGATGCAGTGTTCCTGCAGCAGGTGGCGTACAGATACATGACAGACCGAGTAGCATTGGAGGTTTTCCGCCATCTGGGTGATCACCCATGGTTTGTCATCAATGGTGAGCTATTGTTCACAACGAACTTGCAGAGGGCCAGGGTGCTGTGTGTACCTGAGACACAGTCATTGATTACAACTATCCTGGAACAAGCACATCAAGTGGTGGGCCATTTTGGAGGCCAGCATATGCTGGGGTATCTTTGCCAGTGGTTTTGGTGGCCGAAGATGGCTGCGGATACAAGCAAGTTCTGCTTGACATGCGTGCAATGCCAACAGTCAAAGACATCAAACCAGAGGCCACCGAGGAAGCTGCATTCTCTGCCTATACCAACAAAGCCATGGGACTCAATAAGAATGGACTTTGTAGGTCCCTTTCTGGAATCCCATGGCTACGACTACCTATGGGTAGTGATCTGCCATATGACCAGTATGGTCCACTTGATCCCGGTCAACACCACAACTACAGCTAAGGAGCTGTCATGGGTGTATCTGCAGGAAATCAGGCTACACGGCCTTCCTAGCTCGATTGTGAGCAACCAGGACATGAAGTTCACCTCACAGTGGTGGAGGGAACTTCATTGACTCATGGGAGCAAAACTGCTCATGTCAACGTTGTTCCACTCCTAGACGGACGGGCAGACTGAGCGGGCCAACTGCAGTGTGGCGCAAATACTGCGCACAGTGATGCGCTGATAACGTCACTAACTTCCTATAAGCAGAATGTAGACTTTTGTTAAGTCAGATATTATTAGCGTGCTATAGGGGTGACTGATAGTCAGCGAAGAGTCTTTTGAGGATAACCACCTGATTGCTCTTTGTCGACCGTCTGAGCGTGCAACGGAAGTAGCTGTCGGTAGGACGGAAACCTTTTTGGCGGAAACCTCTAGCGGTTTATCGGAATGTTATGTTTTCTCGGTAGACGACGGGTCGGTAGAAGCGCGGTAAGAGAGAGGACGCTGTCGGAATCGGTAACGGAAACGCTGTAGGGTACGCAGGACGCAACGGACTAGTTCGGAATGTCTTTTGAACTCTGTATCGTGGACGCTGGACTATGTCTCGAGGTGAAAGAGATGATTTATTCCGAGCATATTGTGCAGTTTTATAGTATCCCGTCCGACTAAGGTACCTCCGTTGTCTCTTAGCGGATCCTGCTTTCCTTCTCCGCTATCCGCTTTCCGTCCCCATTCTTCCGTCATTCCATTCTTCTATTCCTTTCTGGGGTTCCGCGGTGGGTACCGCCGGGTTCGTTCCGTACCGTTTTTCGGTCCGTTCCCAACCTATCCCGTCTTTGGGTCCTGTCGGTCCCGCTGAAGGGCGGCGGCCTCATTTGGGATACTTTTGCTTTTCCCGCCCTCAGTGCCGGGCTGTCCCTATCAGCGCTCAGACCAGAGGGATTGGGTGGACCGACTGCCCATGACGGAGTTTGCCATATATCAGAGACAACGGGGTATGCCCCATTTGAGCTGAACAGCAGGTACATGCCCTTGTTCACGCGTGAAGTGCACAGCAATGGTCAGGCACACAAAGGGGTAAAAGCGTTTGCGCAGCAGGCATTGGCCAATCTGGCCGAGGCTCATGATGCAATAATTGTGGCATGGGTTTTCCAGATGCGCAAGGCAAATGAGCGCCAGGAGAAGGAGCCCAACATTGGTGTGGAGAGTCTAGTGTTCCTCTCAACACAGAACTTGAACTTGCCAAAGGAGCAGGCAGGTAAACTGTGCCCTAAGTGGGTGGGACCCTACCAGGTCTTGAAGACTGAGGCGCAGACATCAAATTATGTCCTGGAGCTTCTAGTGGCACTAAAGGCTAGGAGGATTGTTCCTAGGTTTCATGTGTCACTGCTGCAACCGTTTCAAGCGAGCAATAATACACTTTTCCCTAATAGGGCCAACTCTGGAGCCCTACAACTTTGGGGCCCCAGAGGGCCAAGAGTGGTTTGTAGATGAGATAGTAGGCCACAGATGGACCAGCAAGAAGGGCCTAGAGCTCCAGGTACGCTGGAGCTTGGGGACACAACGTGGGAGCCTTTGGCTCACTGTGCCAAGCTGATAACTCTGGATAGATATCTCAAGCTGCAGGGGGTCAGCCGACCCAAGCAGTTGGCAAGGTGCATAACCGGCATGTGAGGAGGGTCGCTGGGATGGTGAGCGAGGTGTGCAATGAGCGCATGGCAGGAACTTAGCCAAAATGGGGCAGATGAGGAAGGCACATGAGGAAGCACTGTGACCATGAACACATCACAATATAACCTTTTTGTTTCATTGCATGTGAGGGATGTGTGATCATGGGAAGTTACTGTGACCATGAACGTGTCATGTTGTGACTCTTTCTTTTTTTCTCCCAAGTTTCTGTTGCCACTATAGTGTGGCATATTGCAGTACTGGCCTTGTTTGGCCAACCAGTTTTGCAGAGCCATAGCGGCTCAGGCAGGAGGGGATCTGCAAGGAGTTGCTCCAGGCCTAGACAGCAACCCCTACATTGTAGTGGGGCTTCACCGAGGGCCCCCCAGTTTGCAACCCAGTATGTAGGGCCTGAGATGGGCTTGCAGAGATATCAGATGAGGCAAGTGCCTCAGGAAGTGAGAGGATTGAGGAGGCAAGGGCCCCCCCAGAGACAATATTACCTCTAGATGGGGGTGGGGCATGGCCAGGAGATGATGGAGGTGGATGACAAATTGTACCAAGATTATGATCCTTATCTGTTGTTATATCAGGCATCGGCATCTGAGCAGGAGGGGTACTATGACTCCTCAGCCCCAAGAATGCGCTAGGAGGTGCAAGGGCCACCTCCTAGACCACCACAGGAAACTCGTCCACCCTTGGAGGAGAGGATATTGCACGGACCTGCACAAGTAAAGGAGGATGAGCCTGTGCACTGGAGCAAAGGCAAAGGGAGGGTGGAAGAGCCGACACTAGCAGACAACCAGTACCTAGTGGAGATTCTGCAACAACTGGAGAACGCAGGACACCCAGTGTTGGCAGACGCCAATTTTCTATGCAACCTGGTGGTGGTCTTGGTGATGTTAGGGCTGTTGGACAATATTGACAGCCTAAAGAAGCAATGCCAGCTGGCAATATCGCAGATCGAGCATGGGGCAAAGTGGAGGGTGGCTTTGCCAGTCATTGCTAAGGCCAAATGGCTCTGCCAAGCTGAGACAGAGAAGGAGGAGTTCCCTCCCCTGCCGTTTCCAATGTTTGCAGCCGTAGCAGCATTGCCACCATGACCAGCCATTGAGCAGCTAAAAGAGGGGGTGACGATGCCGCGTCCACCCCAGCCCAAGATGGTGCCAAGGAAAGAGCAAGCTATGCTCATCTGGCCGATCAAGAAGCTGAGGGTTGGTGGAGAGGAGGCTAGCATGTCTTAGGACGCAACTAATAAGAAGGGGCAAGCGCTCCAGGCAGCAACAGTGAGAGGAGGGAGGCTCCTGCCTCTATTTACTATGGCAGAGTTAGAGCCACAAGTAACAATCTCGGCACTGGAGCCAGCTAAAGGCTTGGCAGCGTCAATGACTGAGAGGAAAACTCTTCTCAAGAAGACCTTAATCTCGAGTTGGACAAGACCCCGCACAAAAAGAGGATGCATCTGGCCAAGAATGCAAAGATTCACAGGAAGAAAGTGGCATGCACCAATGAGGACAAGTCATGGACAATGAGGCTCAACAGAGGAGTGAGCTGCCGTGTGCCAGACAGGTTGGGGGCAATCGTCAGCCCCAGACAGGCCAAACAGCTGAACTCATGCTTTGTGGGTGGGTTGGGTGAGTACTTGTACTGTTTGCCCTACACCAATATCATGTTTGTGGGCTCCGCTGCCAACAAAGTGGCAGGCTATGAGTATAAGAGTGGCCTGCCAGCCAAAATACCCAAGACCATGGTGTACAAGCATGCACCACGGGGATTCCTCCTCAACATAATTGAGCTCAAGCAGCTCTTTAAGTACATCACAAACGAGTTTGTTCCCTGGCACAATCATGTGGTGGGGTTCATACTCTTCAACACTTTCCAGCTATTTGCTGATTTGTTAGTGGAGAAGCTGAGGGACGAGGTGATGCAAGCGGTACTGAAGGGCAATTACTACACCTGGAGCCTCGTTCTCACAATGGATGAGTAGGACATGGGAAATCCTGAACTGCCTCACTTGAGTGGATAATCAGAACCGTGTGGTTCTATGGGCAATGCAAGCACCAAGCTGAGACCATCCGTTCAACCTGGAGGACTTAGCACAGTATGCGCTAGTATATGGACAGCCTGGGTTGGACAACGCCTTCTTTGGATTAGTGGTTGATTATGCCTACCAGATCCATTGGTGTACATTGTTTGGGTATGCACTGGTTTGTGTGCTGAGCACGGCCTGCAGAGGCAAGCCTGTGATCAGCCAGTGGATCTTGCTGCTGTATCATGAGGCCGTTGAGGCCTACAATGCTCAGATGGCTGGAGAACCGTTCCAGCTGCTGACTGGGAATATGATGCAGCTGCATTGCATCTATGTCAACAAGCACCAGGCCATCAATTTCAGCAACGCAGATGCAATGCGCGTCTTATTGTAGAACTGGATCCCCATCGAATGGGTGGATCATGCCTACACCTACAGTGTGGTCCACCTGGAGAACCAGTTTCATTGGCCAACTATATCCATGGACATATTCAGCAAGGTCAATGAGGAGCGTATAGCCAGATTGGCTACGTATGGAACTCCTGAGGTAATAGATGCATGGGATGGATAGAAGCATGCTACGGAAGATGACCATCTGCGTATTCTACTGAAACTCCAGGAGGAGGAGAGCATGAAGGGTATTGATACTAAGGCTTGTGGCATCTACTATTGGGTGGGTAGAGACCCAATCAGCACTACCTGAGGTATCGGAGGGTTGCTTGCTCGCCATCGCCACAAGGTAAAGCCGCTATTGTTTCTCCAATAATCTTGTGTTTGACAGCTAACATTGTGGATTTGTTGGCAACAGTGGACTTCCCTGAGGCCACAACAAGTGAGGCTGGACTGTCCGGTCTACAACCACCGCCCATGCCGTCTCTACCACCATCGCCAGCCCCATCTACGACTAACGTTGCTGTGAATGTGGACATGGGTGCAGAGGCACTGGACATGGAGGCACATACCATGGGTGGAGTGACTCACCCAGATGACGAGGAGGGACAGATCAGCCTGGAGTAGAAGGCTGACTGTAAATTGTTTTATGATTTTTTTTGTCGCAAGGGCGACACACACAGGTCGAGCATGCTTCATGCTGCTCATATTTTTCTTTTTCCCCCCCTGCACTGTGTCCTGCAGGGGTCATTGCACTTATTTTTGCCACCCCCACAGCTGACTGCCGTTCTTTATTCCAACTACGTGCAAGACACCGCACACACACAAAAAAAAAAAAAAAACCAATGTATCACAAAAGCGAGCGCATAGCTTATCAAGTGTAGACCAACAACGGTCTAAAAGGGGGGTATGTAACAAGCATGGTGCATTAGCACCTGTACATAGAATTATTTTAATTACTTTATTTTACTTTACATTACATTTTATCAACTGCTTAGCAATTAGCTAAGCAGTCTTGTTCTTATCTTCATACAAGAGGTGTGGTGGGTATACAAAGAACTGTACTAAAGTCACTCCAATCTATGTTACGGTTATCGTTATGAGAGTTCTCTCTGTTCTTTTTGAATTACTTACCTAGAGAGAGGTTGTCGAGGTGAGGGTTCTCTACCGAGACTAGTCTCACCCTTCTCCCCCTCTTTCTAGGTTCACCCATGTGATTGTCGCGACCTTGACTCTCATATTGGTTGCGCGAAAACTCTCGTTTTAACTTAACCAATGCTCGAGTCTCTTGTCGGATGCACGCATTCAGGAGTGTTCAGCAATAAAGAATACCGCAAGTCAAACAATACCGGGGTTTGTTCAGGAGAGCTTCGGTAGCTTGTCCCAACCCTGGTTCGTCGTTTATTCCACCACCTGCTCCGCTATTGTGATTGTTTCTGCTATTGGTTGAGGGTACCAATCATTTTGAGTAGGTGGGAGGTCCGCATTTACTTGCATTTGTTTGTATGTAAGGTGAATCAATTGTGTGTCCGATTGTCACGATGAGGATAAGGGAGTGTTGTAAAAGGGAAGAAAGGTCCAATATGCCTAGTTTGAGATAAAGAGAGGTCCACTGTGCCTAAAAGAAAGGTCCGATATGCCTAGGTTGAAATAAGAAGAGGTCCGTTGTGCCTAGAAGAAAAAAAAAAGATGGTCCGCTATGCCTAGGGAAAGGAAAAAGGTACACCTAGATGAAGAGAGAAAAAGAAAAATGTTTGATGGGTTGGAACAGGAAAAAATCGGGGGGGAAGAAAGAGAGAGTCTAATAACGTATGTTGTCCGTTGTCCTACGCAGAGCAAGGGTGTGAATGAGTATGGAGTTTTTCCGAATGTATCTTTGGAAGGCCTTTGATGACCAACAGCCCGCTGCTTGGATTAAGTGTGGGGGCATCCCAATTTCCGCTAAGAAAGTTGCTCCTCCTGCGTGCATTGACTGTCCAGCTATAGAGGTTGGGAAGAAGGAACGCAGCCATTGCATGAAGAAGTTTCTTGTTGGCGGAGTCCCGTCAGACATCAACCACAATTCGCTGTGCAGAGGGAAAAGTCTTGCTCTGTTCTCCAAGTAGGCACAAAAATGTTTGTGGGGATCTGTGGAATGGTCTGTCTTTCTGATCACTATCCTGTTGCCTTCAAAGAAAGCGTCTGCTTTGTGGGCTGGTAGTTTGAATTCAAAAAAGTCGTTGTTGACCCCCACTGACAGGATGCTCGGGAGTTTCCTGTCATCTTGCAGTCTTACGTCGTCCGGTTGTGTCAGTTCTTCTAACCTGAGAAGGCCATAGAACCCTGTTAGGAGCAGCGCGACAAAGAGAAGGTCATCATGCTGCGGGCATCTAGAGTGTTCATTGATGACTTGTAGGAGATGATCACGAGTGAGCGGTAGTTTTCTTTTTGTATTCAATGATTTTAGCCTCATACAGCGTGCTAGGGTCTTTTTCACTAGAGTTGAATTTCTGACTGCTTGAATGTCTAGGCTTCTAATTGGTTGCATATTCCAGATAGGTAGGTTCTGACCGAGCATGGCTCTATATGATGACACATATAGACAATGTAGAACGAGAGTGTGTCTGGTGTTGGACATGCTTCCATATCATGACGATTGACAAAGTCAAGGTAGGAATTCAATGCTGACCCATAGGATAAGTATGTGCTTGAATCAATTGATGCGCCCAATGCAAGCGATCGTTCTCTAACGAGTCGCTCATGTGACCAGGCAGGGCGTCTAGGCTGCCTGGCCTTTACAGGGGACAGGATCATTATTTTGTAGCCCCCAGCATCAATCAAGGGGGTTTAAAATGCTCAATACTTAGAGAAGAGAACAAGCGCCTTGCTTCATGAAACTTTTGCCAGGAGATGAGATCCGCTACTTTGTTCAGTTCACCGGGGATAAACCTGACCTTTAGTCTGTGGTCTCCTGCCAGTAAGATGTCGACTGCATGGCGTAAAAGTGGGTTGTAAGTTGGTAGGGCATGTAGGGAATTGAAGATATTAACTGTGTTGGAATTGTCTGTAAAAATCATTATTTTCAATGAGTAACCGTTTTCTGTTGCCGTGTGCTCAAGTGCGGCAGTTACAGTCAAGGCCTCTAGGTAGAAGATCCAGTCATTTGGGACATCTGCTGGCAGTTCTGAGAAGAAACCTCTACGCGTATGTGGGTACCAGAACCCCAGGCCTGAGGGACATATGTCGGTTTCAATTATAATGTCTGTGTCTACCTCGTCCCATGCAGTGGGACTCGAGTAGTCGAATGCCAGATGATGTCTCAATATGCGCAGCGCCCCAGAGAAGGTCAGATCTGATCATAGTGTTTGACTAGATTCGGGCATGAGGGTAGTCACTGACTGCGTTGATCTTAGCATAGATGTTGGAGAGGCATGGTGCTAGGAGGGGGAAAACGTTCAGGCCCCAGTTCACCCATCCTGCTAACTGCTGCCAGGCTCGCTTAGTAAAGTACTTGGACTTTCCATTTGGTGACTCAGCAAAATGGCGCATTTCCACTACCAGATCCTGTTTTGCATTCTCCGGGAGGGTCATTGTCATTGCATTTGGGTCAACAAGAATTCCAATGATGGTCAAGGGGGAGCCAAAGATTTGTTTCTTTTTCTTATGGGGAATCCCAAGTTCATCCCACAGTTGAAGTAGTTTGACCTGGTTAGTGGGCATTAAGCAATTGTAGGGTTCATACCTCGTGAGGTCTGCTTCATCATTGACTCTAAATGAGTCATCATTGAAGACAAAAGGTGATTGCACCTCCCGGACGTGCTCCGCAATCCACGTAACAAGACTGTTGACTGACCCCCAGCAGTTTAGAGAGGCCCTCTCTCCAAAACAATTACACCGGTCGACGTGTCGTTCTCCATCAATTGTTATTATTTGTTTGAGCTACCAAAGTTTGTGCATCGGTATGAGTCGGTATGCTTCTGCCACGTCTGACTTCCAGAGTATGAGTGGTCGGTCTGAGTATTCTTGTATGCGTAGCAACAAGTCACCCAGATTGCTCATGTTGTCAAGGGGAAACCCTGCAATTTTCTCATGGGGAATCATGGAGTTGAGTGAGTAGTGACCTGCTGTGAGGTCAGTTACTAACCTGAAGTCGTCTGAATGGGGCTTGGGCACGGCATATACAGGTGAACTTGTCATGGATGGCATCAGGTCCTTGCCAAAGGATTTAGAGAATCGGCCCTTAGAGATTTCAATATCCCTCTGCATTCGCAGGAAGTCTGCCTCTGCAGGATTTCCTGGGGTTCCTGAGGACATGTCACAGATTGAAGGGTAGACATTGGGTTGTGTATCAGCATATGGCCAGAAACCACTCCGGAGATCTTGAAGTACTGAATCTACAAAAGGTCGGTTTGGGTGATCAACAAGTAAGCGTTCAAATTGATCAACGTTTATAGGCATGACAATTTTGAATAGATCTGGATGTTGTTGAAGTGTTGTGAGTGATCTGGAGTTGGTAGTCTCTGCTGCGGGAGGTAGGGGGAGTGGCTGAGCAGTCTCTGACCAAGCAGCTGTTGTGGTTGGTGGTTGCATTGCTCTGTCGTAGTAATTGAAACGGAGGTACTTGGGCTTGTCATCTCTGATTGCTTCAAACTTTGCTAACTTCTGAGCATTTGTGCTTAGAGTGTGTGCCTCCGCATGCCTTACAAGCATGCTTCCAGTAGCACGCGTTGGAGTCAAAGGGGCAGCCTTTTGCTGTATTCCAACACTTGCAGATAATTGACTTACTTCTGGGAGTTGCATTTGATCGGTTAAAGGCTGCTCCGACGGCTCGCTTGCTGCTGTAGTTGATCCCATCGACATTAAGTGTGGAGTCTCTGATGTCTGTGAATTTGTGGTAGTCTGTAAGTAAGAGTCTTGTTTCTCCTCCCACTCTTGATCTGACTGCCTTGTCATATGCAATGACTTTCCCGTGAGCCAATTCGTGCTTTGCTGCAAAAAGGTTGAGGATGTTGCTGACATGGGACTGGAATTCTCCATCACGGTGTGGGAAGGCAAAGTGCAAGGCCTTTGCATAGACGTTAGCGGCAACCAACCACTGCCCGCTAGTCTCGACCTTTCGGAGCGCTGTATCCAAGGATGAGCTCACACTGTCCGAGACGGCCTCTATTCTCCCGAGGAGCTCCCAGATGTCCGATCGAGCTATAGATCATGTCGAAACATGCTTCTTTGCCTCTGAGGAGCTTGTCCCACTCTGGAGAGGGGAAGTCTGAAGGGGCAGAGTGTGAGGTAAGTATTCTTCTTTTGACATCACTGGTGTTTTGCATGTACAATCGGAGTAACTTGCGACTAGCGGCGCATCGTGGATCCCCATTCGTTCTAGCAAGCTTCTCCTGTTCGTACCAAGAAAACTTTTTTTCGTTGATTTTTCTGTGCTTGGGTTCAGGTTCATCATTCTCACTAGAAGAGTGGGAGGATTTGCTGCTGTCATTGTCCAAACCGAGGTCTGAGCTTCCATCTCCTCCATGCAATCCCCGTTCGACTGACTTGACATACTCGTCTGTGATTCTGTCAATAGATTTAGATGACAAGGACCTTCTACGGCTAGCGCTGCCATGGTTGGAATGCTGCGGCACTCCTCCTCCTCTAGACCTTTCTTCAGATCCAGTTCCGTCTTCCCGTACACCTTGGGAGTCCTCTTCTGGTGCATCCCTCCCCATTGTCTCCTGGTGGGGCTGGATTGTTTCCTGGTGAGCGCCTCTATGTCTCTGGATTCTCGCTTTCTTTTCAATCCTATCAAGGAGGGTGAGGTAGCTGTTGATGGTGCTTTGGAGCACGATTGGGGGAACTTTGGAGACATTTGCAGCGTTGACAATGGCGGTGGTGGCAACGGGTTTGGACATTTTGCCTTTGCGGAAGGACTCGACAAGGTCTTCGAGTTGTTTGACGATTTCTCGCTCAGACCCAGCCGGAGTAATAGGGAGACCGTCTCCTTTGGCATTGTCGCGAGTATCTGGTCCCGTTGAGTTTCCTTCCCCAGCGGACGTCTGTTGGGTAAGGGAACTGCCAGACGGATTCGGTCTTTGGTTGGGGTACTCTCCATGCAGGAGCATTCGTGGTGAACTGAATGGATGAGCTTGAGAGCTTGCTCGATGAACTGGAGTTCAGATTG